>JAOBRD020355830.1:0-37718 GCA_027575215.2 Hydrozoanthus sils | reverse complement strand
CGGAAAAAAGGTTAATTATGATTCAAATACTACAGACATGTTTTGATCTATTGGAGTTAAAATTAAATTGAATGTTCGGCGTTCATAACAAGGGAACTGGGGCTGAATTCTATGACGTTTTAAGCAGACCAAAGTATAACACTGAAATCAGGTTTAGACTCTTCAAGAGATCTAGAAAAGCCAATTTGCTACATCATCATCCCTGAATAATGGGCGTGAATATGTTAGGCGGTGTCTTCTACTCGACCAATCATAGCAAATAGCTAGAAAGACCAGGGGAAATTTGGCAAGCTAGCATTTGTTGTATCGTCAACTTTGATACTCTAAAGCTTACGCTTCACGTGTAAGTCTCAACTTATTCTCATTCTAGTGAGTCGCTTACTTCTCTCGACACACAGTCAATCTTTGGCTCCATTATTGATTACGATTTACAATTCTCTTCAGGTTATCCGTATTATGGAAAGTGAGTCTACAAAAGGGTAAGTACAGCCTATATACAATCAGCTCCTTATTTGGCTCTCAAAGAGCTTGCATTCGCTACGGAGTACAGGCCATTGTATACAAACATAACACAACAACAAATAAAGCTATGAAATGATAAAACAAAATAAAGATACTTAGAAAACTAAAATCTCTCTCTCTCATAATTCATCTAACTTTTTACTTTTTCCTTCATCTAGGGGAGATCAATATGAATTTTACAGATGGTGCTAACTTTTTCACGGCGACAAGATAACAGATGAAGAAATTTGTTAATATGTTTTCTTAATTAAAAACGCAGTTAAATCGGAGTTAGACATAAAGGTTATAATGTAATGTAGTGAGTGGTCAGTGGTTAATAAAAGAGAACAAAGTATATTCTTTTGTCATGTTTTAGTGGATTATCTTTGGTAAGAACTGACTGTAAGTTTAAAGTCCCGATACTTTCCCTTGGTCCCTTGACGCAATGAAGTGGAAAAAAATTCATCCATATTAAGAAGTTGTCCCCAAAAGCAACTATATCTCAACATATTAGTGTTCAACTAAAACCAGCTCTTAAAGCTTTTCGTTCAGTTCGACAAGAATAATCAAACCCACGCAAGAAAGTTCTATAAAACAGTTTTCTTGATATTTGTTTCATTAAGACTATGACATGAAAATCTTTTCAAAAAAACTTTCAAAAGAGATTCCACACCATGTAATTCGCGCAGTTTAATTCTACATCTGTTCAATCAATTGCTAAATGAATAGTCGATCCAGACAGATTCGCAGCGGCTTGATTTCAATTGCTCTTTGAACAGTCTTGCAGGCAATCTGGTTCATTCATCATTTTCCATCAAGCAGCCGAGTTACACTGTCCCAATCCAGATTCACAGGCACATGAAGTTCTATTGTTAAAAATAGCGTGTAGTTCGACGGCATACTATCCAAAACGACGAAAAACGGCCCAATAAACTTGTTTTTCTCCCAAATCTGAACATGAGGTTGCTTTCAAAATGAAATTGTCAGTCAGACAACTTTCATCAGTAATTTATCCGTTCCCCACTTGAAGGCTTCTAAGAAGATATTGACTTAAGCTACCGAAAACGAGCTCTCTTTGTAATTTCTCTTGAAATTGACAGAGGTGACAGTTGGCCTTTTTAGTGGCGAAGTTTCTTTTAAAGTTGTGTATTTTCCCTCGACTCGCAACAGTATAAAGTCAAATTTCATGCTCTGTGCCCGCAAGATGGCAAATGACGTGTATTGTACATGTGAGGAGAATTTGGATGTTTATATTAAATTACGCGTTTACTTTTTCATATTTGCTTGTTTGAAAATTGCAGCAACAGCATCAATGCTTTACAAAGATATAGTGTTGTCTCTCCTTGAGAATTTGAAACTTGAGTATACGGCAAATGAACAAATACAATATTCTGGAACGCAGTCTCAAAAGGTTTTCTGTAGTGAAAAGCGATACTGAACACTGTGTTATTCACGTTTATATATGCAATTGTAATTGTTTAAAGGCCTATAAAAGAGATGTATAACACATAACTGCAATACTATAATCACTAGGCTAATTCATTACTTACTTGCATTGTCGTATATAACTTAGCAGTAGTTTAATGATTCAACCTTTTCTTCGTGACACGTTTATTACATTTAAGTTGAGTATTCATTTCTCTCTTTCAATTTTTTTCTGGATGAGATAAGCAATGATTGCGCTGCTACAAATCCTGTACTCTGCAGGAACTGTGCAGCATATTTTATATTGGCGCTGCTGACTCGTGCAAAGGGAAGCCAACGGGCGCCGAAGGTACCAGATCTTCTAGGGGGGTCCGGGGGCATGCTGCCCCGGAAAATTTTAAAATGTACAGTCTTTGATATAGTTGGATATGTCTCTAATTTCAATAATCACCAAAAAATATCATTTAATTTGTCTATTGATTTTGTCAGTTTCTTTAACTCAATAAAGATAAACAAAACAAAATAACAGGCTATTGCATGGCTGTGCTGCCTGGAACTGAGTAGAAGTTATATAATACTCGTTCGTTTTACATGACAAACACCTTGCTCGGTAAATGTTCCGAAATGCCGTTTTCTGTTCTCATTTCTTGAAGAAAAAATCGCGATCCTAACAAGTTTAGGATCCGTGATCCGGAAATCAACGCACTCAAAATCCGCAATCCGTGTCTAATTTCGTAACCGATCCGTGATCCGCCGCTTTTGCAGAGTTCGCGAATCCGTTCAGGTTCTTAAGGAGATCCGTGAATTCGTGACTTTTTTTGGGTAAAATCCGTTGATCCGCCAGCTCATTCACCCCTCTCGCCCCCTCCCCCACCAAAGCAAACGGTCGTTTTGCTCCTTTGTCCATCACATGAAGTTGAATACATATCTAACTGTGAGCAATATTGTTGGTGAAACTTAGGACAGGTAGGACTCTAACTGAAGTAAAATAGACTTAAATTCCCGTGTTGAGGAACTAAGTTTTAAAATGAAACAATACACTAAGTTTCCAATGGTACACTTTCTTGCAAGAATTTGTGAATATTTTCCTTCAGTTTCAAACATGTACCGAAGAAAAATAACGTGCCTGCGATTTTCCTTTTTCCGACAGATATAGTTTTAGAGCTATTTTTGCACGTTCAGTTTACATTTTTAAAATGCTGATTCAAAAAAGCAACTTTTTGCTGCAATGGAATATGAAAACACGCAGACACGTTTTTTAGCTCTTTTGGTCTGGAAACTGGCGGATTGATCAAATAACTGAATATCAATTATCGCTTATTTTTGTAACCTTCGAAAGGCAGCTTTGTCGCTCGTTTTTATAGACTTAAAAAATCAAACTTCATTTGAACCAAAAAATGAATAACACAGTTCGAATGCCAGCTCTAAAAGCTTTAACTTGATATAAAGGACTAGGTACATATACGGTCAAAAACAGCCGCACTGTTTCGTTTTGACGCAAAAAAAACAGTTTTACAGCTTATACGTTGTGAACAACTCAGCATACAATGATACACGTAACATAAAAAACCTGTATTTTGTTTTTAGTTCAGAGCAACAATTATATCGTAATTGTGAACAAGTAATATTTGTTTACTTTCTATTGACTCACAATAATAATACGTCAGAGTTATTGTATGACAATAGAAAATAAGATACAGAGGTAAAATTTCCATACTCGCCCATACTTAACTATACATACGCGGTAATTGCCGCCAAAATTTTTACATTTTCTGCAGTTTTTGACAGCCAAACTAACCATTTTCATTTCGGGAGTTAAAAGATATAATTCTTACCACAACCCTAACCCTAACAGTGATTTTGAGAATTTCTGGTTGCTCATAACATTGTAAAGCAAGGGTATAACCTCCGATATTTTGGTTTGAAGATCAGTAGCTTTGTGTGCATAATTAGGGTATACAAGGGTGAGTACGGAAATTTAGCCAAAAGAACTTGCTTTTGCATCTCTTAAGTTTGTTCGACATTTCGACATCAGCACCGCGGATAAAGTTTCCAGAGACAAGGGGTCTTTCTCTATGTAAGAGAACCGAAATTTTCACCAATAGACCCAAATTTTTCAAGTAGCCTGCTTACGAAAACGGGTTGCCTGTATTTAGTCAGTGAGCCAACTCTATCTCCCCTTTATAGCTAGGACACTAGGACAGGCCTTAAAATATTAAAAATGGCAACTCTATCTTCCATTCATTTAGGATACTAGGGCAGGCCTAAAAATATTCAAAATGGCAACTCTCTCTTCCATTCATTTAGGACAGCTAGGACACTAGGACAGGACTTGAAATATTCAAAATGGCAACTCTCTCTTCCATTCATTTAGGACAGCTAGGACACTAGGACAGGCCTTAAATATCTTAAACGGCAACTCCATCTTCTATTCACTTAGGAACAGCTATAGGACACTAGGACCGGCCTTAAAATATTCAAAATAGCAACTCTATATTCTATTCATTTAGGACAGCTGGGACACTAGGACAGGTAGAACGCTAGGACACTAGGACAGGCCCTTAAATATCCAAAATGGCAACTCTGTCTTTATTCATTTAGGACAGCTTTAGGACACTAGGACAGGCCTTAAAATATTCAAAATAGCAACTCTAGTTTCTACCCATTTAGAACAGCTAGGACAATAGGACAGGTAGGACTTTAGGACAGACCTTAAAATATTCAAAATGGCAACTCTACTATTTGCTTAGGACAGCTAGGACAGGTAGAACATTAGGACACTAGGACAGGTAGGACATTAGGACAGGACTTTAAGATATTCAAAATGTTAACTCTATATAGAAACTCATTTAGAACACTATGACAGCTAGGACAGGTAGGATACTAGGGCAGTTCTTAAAATTCTCAAAATAACTTTCTTCAAAGATTTACTTTTTGAACCGGCATCGGCTGCATCATGTTGTTGTTCGTCCACTATTTGACTGGATGTCTTTTGTTATGAAACTGCATTGCCCGGAAATACGCGATTGATCTATCTTAGTGAACTTCTCACGTTTTTGTCACTCGTCGGGTGTATTGAAATGGCAACGACTTTTCCAAATGTCAACGACCGCTTACGAAAGGGAAACTTGCAACGCCGGCCCTACTATAGATCGCCAACACCGCATGCGGCTTATCAATCTGGAGTCGACCATCACCATTGAGGAGAAGACGCACCTATTTCTGCGCTTTCATGAATTGATTGCGAAGAATTACAAAACGCCGAACAAGCCAAGAGTAGCCAAAACAAATTGATTCAAAAGACGAGACAAACAAGATGAAGAACTTGTCGACTTCCAGGTATCTGCCATTGTATTGGAAGATGATGTACCCGAGTTGTAATACTACTTTAATGTCTATTAAAATGGATTTCTGACTACACTAGGGGCTTCCAAAACTAGTGATATTAAATCGTTACTAAGTTTAAGCATAATTATCTTAAAAATTTTGAACTTCAGGTACGTTTAATGTAGTTTAGCTAAATATCAGTTTTGATAATTCACATAAATTTTGTAACACAAGCCAAATAAAAAAGTAACAAAGTAAATACAAAGTAACAAAATTTAGCGGGCGTTTATTATATACGGAGTGTTTAATAGAGAGTGGGTGATATTTACATCATTTCAGTAATTACAAACCAAAACCTCTCCCCATTACATTCTTTAAAGGGTTCGTCAAACATGGAATAATACGTTGTCGAACAAGATTCTCGTCTCCCAACATTTTAACTCCCCCCTCTTAACGTACAAACGATCATCTATACATACCCACGCACTAACAAGTCGGGTTTTATTAATTTATTAACAAAAAAAATTACACATGGGTTTTCAATAAGGTGTGCAAGGCCATTTTCTAATAAGGGACGGACCAGCTGATCTCGGGTAGGGGGAACAATTTTTTTGCCCCTTTCAATTCCATACATTCTTTTTATAGGAGTTCGGTACGGAATTTTTTTTTGTCTGGGGTGGCCCTGCAACTTTTTTTTTTATAAATTCTTCCACTACATCCCCCAGAACATCAACTGGTCCGTCCCTAAATGCTCAGGGTAATTCCTTTCCTAACCTGCTTTTACTGGCAAAATGATCAAGATAACGCATCGTGACGCAATAAAAAATGATTTGAAATAGAGTTCTTGTAAATCTATTTGATTTTGACTGACAGAATGCAAGGAAAACGACTAACATAACCTGAAAAATGTTGCACTGTGTGCTGGTAAGAAGACAGCCATTAAAAGGGCACTAAGGCTTCGTGGGTCAGAAGGACTAAGCCTGTACTGAACCCTTAAAAAGGCCGAAACAGCTGTCCACGGATGCTAACACTCATGCTCAAAAATATTTTTTAAGAGTTCAGTACAGGCTTAGTCCTTCTGACCCGTGAGACCTTAGTGCCCTTTTACTGGCTTGTCTCCTTACCAGCACACAGTGCAACATTTTCGATTTAACATAACCTGGTATGGGCTGAAAATGTTTTCAAGAAAATAAGAAACTTAATGTGTTACAAAAAGCAAAGGTACAAATTTACAAGTTTTCGTATAGTATCTTAAAAACCCCTTAACTTCATATGGACGGAATTTTATCGCATTCAATCTATATATTAATTGAGTCCCAGACTGCAACATCTGCATGTTTTCAAATCATTTCTTTTATATACACATTCAGCTCTAGCATCAACTACTTTGTTATAACATGAATTTTATTTTACGGAATAACAGTGCCACTACCTCATTACATGAAATTTTAGTGTCACGAGAATTTGGTGAATTTGACTCGGCTTCATTCGGTCAGTACCTACAATAATTTTATGACCTTACAGTGTCACTACCGACTACTCTCCTTAGACGTTTAGCTCCAGCATCCCCTATTTGATTATCACGTAAATCCATTGTTTGGAGAGTGCAGTTTCCGCTACCTACTGCTTTCCTTATAATAATGATGTTCAGCTTCAACTTCAACTATTTGACTATGGCTTAAAACTAATGTTTGGAGAGGGCAGTTTCCGAAACCTACCGCTTTCCCTATATGTTTATATTAGCTTCAGCATCACGTAGACATTAGATTATCGCTTAAATCTAATATTTGGAAAGTGCAGTTTCTGCTACCTACTGCTTTCTCCATGTGTCCAGCTTCAGCATCACTTATATCTTAAATCTAATTTTGGAGAGTGCATTTTCCGCTATGTACTCCTTTCCCCATGTGTTCAGCTCTAGTATCCCTCTTTGATTATATCTTAAAACTAATGTTTGGAGTGTACAGTTTCCGCTACCTACTTTCCCTATATGTTCGACTCCAGCATCAATTATTTGATTATATCTTAAATCTAATTTTTGTCTGAGAGTGATGTTTCCGCTATCTATACTGCTTTTGCCATGTGTTCAGCTCCAGCATCACCTATTTGATTATCGCCTAAATCTAATGTTTGGAGAGTGCAGTTTCCGCTACCTACTGCTTTCCCTTTATGCTCAGCTCCTGCATCACTTATTTGAGTTATAAAGGAATAACCACTTTCTATTAAAAAAGACAGCGGCACACAATATGTGTCGTTTGACAACAGAAATTTCGTTATTCTCACTTTGTACCAAAAAGTCAGTTACAGACCTATGACCTTGATACTCTTACATACATCTTACTGCAACCAGCTGATCGCCTCGTATCCATAATTTGTTAAACATCGTCTTTGATAGTTCCGTAGACCTTTCTACAGAAGGTGAGTGTCGTAAAATACCAAAGACAAACTGTAGAACAACGTCTGATCTCCGCTACAGAATGTCTTCGATACATGGCCTTCTGCGCTAAACATCTAGCGGCAAGAAATTCTTGAAGGGTAAGATGAAGAAAGCAATACTGTGATTCTATCATAAAAGGACGATTTGTTTTACAACCTGGTATGCAATGAAGAAGACTACCGTCAATCAATTCGGAAACATCTGATTCGGCCAAGCCGCAATCTTGCAAGTCACTTTTCGTGAACACAAATTTCTTCGCATCAAGAAACCGTAAAGCAATCTCTGATAGTTTGTCCAGCATGCTTGTCACATTTAAAGATAACTCTTGCTCGGCTTCAATTGTTTTGCTTCTGTAATCCGGGTGATGTTTTTTGAGAAACATCTCTAAAACACCTTGGTAGATCTCAGTCATTTTCGGCAGTTTGACTGATCCCTGTAATGAGTGGCTCCACTCAAGGTAGGAACACACAATGAAACAGTTTACTGGAACGTAACAAAAACCTAAAAGGTTTTCATTGCTTCTTATATAGAACGACACTTTTTTCCGTATTTCACTGTTGGCTTTAAAGAAGTTACGGATGTATGCCTCAACTTTATCTTGCGTAAACCCTAAAATTTCCGCAGAAACGTCAAACCGAATGTCACAGACATTTCTTAACTGCTGGCCTTGCTCAGGTCGCGTTGTAATGATTACGGAAGCACCGTGGAGAAGCTTTCCAGTCAGAAGTTTGGCACAGAAAGAAGAAACACTCATTCTGTCTTCTTGTGGTATCTCTAGAATATCTTCGTTACTAATGTGGCTGTTGAATTCGTCGTAGCCATCCATGATGAGAAGGACATTTTTAGGGTTTTGGCAAATGTACGTGAAAACTTCCTTGTCCAATATAGGACTAAAAGCAGCACAGTTTAGAAAGTCGTGAAAGGTTAAACGTTGGTCAATACAATTCAGCTGTCGAAAAGTAAAAAAGAAAACAAACTCATATCTGCCATCATTAAACAGGTCGCCTTGACCCCAGTCCCTCGCAATTTTCTGTACAAAAAGTGTTTTCCCAATACCAGCTCGGCCGGTCAGCAGAATAGTCTTGGGACGTTTGTTACTTTCACCTTGAGGCATAAAAAGCTGTTCCATATTTCCAATTACAGTTTTTGTGGGAACGGGGTAGGCTCGTATCACTTCACTTCTACTCATGTCATGGAAATCATAAACCTCCCGATCATATATAACAACTGGGTACGTATATTGAGCATCAATCCTGATGTCTGCGATTTCTGGGCACGGTAGAGGCTTTTCCATGTATTCTGTTTTGACCAAAATTGCTCTTTGGAACTCTTCCTGAAATTTATCTGAAGTTGGAGAATTACAAACTTTGAATTAACACAAGATGATACTTGACAAGGGAGAGGGATGGAGGGAGACAGACGCATTAAGTGTGTGGTCACTTATGAAGTCGTTGGCGATTAGTTAAACATAGTTAACATTGTGTCTCACTTATGGGTTTTAAATCTATCAATTTTTCTTCGAGAACTTTTGATTTGACTTGTTTCAAAGTCAAACCAACTCTGAGTCAATTTCTTTTGAATAAATAAACTCTTAAACTACGGAAGCACCAAAAAATACTTCGACTCTTGAAAGGAATTCTTTCCACCAGAATATGCCCGCAGATAAATTACACCCATGTCAATACCAAAGGCCCCTTAATGCTCGCAACTGTTACTTCTACTAAAATAATAATGAAATGATCTCTCGAAAGTGTGTGTTAGTTATTTCTGTGAAGAAATACACCAAACGTAATGTATTGGCTAGTAACTTAAAAGAAAAACATTTTTGAAACAAACAGTCGCGCGCTTTTTTTGACCTCAAACGCAGTGATCTGACAGAAAGCTTCTTTGATACCAAGTACTCAGCTATAAAATATTTCCCAGTTTAAAGAAAAACTCAAACACACTGTCTTTCTTTACAAGCAATTAGTTTCCTTGAAGTAATAGTGCTCGTTAGTACTTGCAATATTATCATGCATTGGTTAACGTAATCAGTAGGCAAACCAACGGCCTATTGTAGCTTAGCTTCTGATATGGTCAAAATGTAGACTGCATGTTGTTCCTTTCCTTACTTCAGAAGAATGTGTCAACGCATTTTTATTGTATTTGTAATAACTAATCTGAAAAATGATTGAAAATGTAAAAAAGAAATCAACTACAAAAAAACCCAAGTTATATTGAAAAAAAAAAAAATTCAGAACTATTCCAGATTTGATGTAATCCCATCCAAAACAATCATTTTTTTCTAGTTTTCATGAACTGTTTTACTAATAGTGCTATCATGTTGCGAAAAAGAAACGTTCGATCCACTTTAACATTTCGGTGCCATTCAAAATTTTGATTTGTATTTGTTCTTTAAAGGAATCTTTTACAGCGAAAGTGTCAAGGACCTCACGAAACACAAGCTGGGGTCCTGATAGTGCTGCCCAAATCTGTAAGCTAAGAAGAGCAATTTCAAGTCCAAGGCCGTTGAAAGCCAGTAAAATTGCCAACTCAATTCAGTTATTTTCTCTCTAAGTCAACCTTTTCTATACACAACTCACAATAACAATACAACAACAGTGGGCAAAGAAAGGAAACTCGAGACTATTTTAAGCATCAGTCATATATTGCATTGTTTGTTAATTGAGTAATACTGCGCCTTTTTAACAAAAATGAAGCTCTTCGTTACATGAAACTAGGCAAGATTTTACAGCGGGAAATGGTATATTGGGGGTATTTCAAGAAAAAAAATTACCTAGACACAAGTACTGTCTTTCAAAATTTAAATAGAAAATTTACAATAGATACATTTGTAACCTACAACTTGCCCAACAAACAGTATAGAATACATAATAGACTTATTACAAGTTAAAGCAAATAATTACCTTTTTTTATCACTTCTCCTTTCTCAGAACAGTTCTTGTTGTGTCCTGCACACGCTGCTCCTGTAATTTTTTTCAAAATACGAAAAATTGATGTTGGAACTCAGTTAAGGCTTCTACAGAGTATGCAGGAGTTGAAGTAAAGGCAACATACGTTTCCGTAGATTCCGATTTGTCATTTTTGTAAGCATTGCATCCATATATTCGAAATTGGTTTTAACGTCCTTAATCGTACAATTGTTCCGTTACGGGCACAGATTAATCTGTTACCTAGGGCAACTAAGTGGCTATATGCTGTAGATTTCTAATAATCAATGATCACACTCTCTTAATCACAGTTTGAGGAAGCTTAGGCAAAATTAACCACTTTGTTTGTTTAAACATCAACAGATATCTGCTAAGGCCTAAATAGAATATCTCGTTCAAAACATAAGAAAATTAAGAGTATCATAAATCAATGGAGCTGCTTGTTTAGCCTAGAGAGAAGTGTGTCTAACTGCATGCATGGTGAACAGTTACAGTGTACAACGGTTTAAAAAAATCCTAGGACAGTTTATCAGTTATAATAAACTAACTGAGAAAATTAACCTACCACGCTCTTTTAACTCAGCTAAATCTCCTCTAAGTTCATCTCTTAATTTTTCTACTTCTTGTTTGATTTGATCTAAAGTATTCTTCAGTGAAGCAACATTCCTGAAAATTTTAGCCAGGTCTTGTTCTTCTAACGTTTTCCATTCTTGTACTGCTATCTCCAAGTCATGTACTTTCTTGGCCAAATTCAGGTTCATGCCCTTCACTGCAAAATGGAGAGAAATTCACAAACTTTAAAGAAAGGTAACACGTTTGTTAAAAGGTCGATATATCCCGTAGAAAAGAATCTGCTAACACAGTTCTTCTCAATTATATAAAAAATTGGTAAGTTGAACACCGTATAAACAGATAAAAGTGAACTGACGTTTCGGACTGGCTGTCCTTCGTCGGAGAAAAAAAATGTGGAAAGACGTGTGAAAAGTGGTTGGTATTTTGTATGTATCCATATACAATAATTCCAAAGGGATATGAATAGTAAAAAACGTGGAGAAAAATATGTGTTGTGTAAAGGAAAAACAAAAGGGAGTGAGTGTGAAGGACCCATGGGGGTTTAAAGTACCCAAAAAATGGATGAGTCGCATTTCTTTGGTCTTGCGATAGTTGTTGTCTCCTTTAACTAAAGAAATACCAAAAACAGTGAAATCAAAAATAGAGTGACCGGCAGAATTGAAGTGGCGGGAGACGGGTTTGGATAGATCGTTATAACGTTAGATCGTCTTCTAAACTTAACCAATTAACAGTACTCACCTCCTTCTTGTTCTAACGTTTTCAAGTCATTTGTCGCGCCGGTCAAGCCACATTCTGTTAACAACTTATCCATATGTTGAAAGCATGCTTCAAACTTGCTCTTGTTCCACTCAGTAAGATTACAATGCGCCCATGGATTTCGCACTTGTTCGCGGACATTCCTTGCAGCGTTCTGTATTCCATGGGTAAACCCTGATCCTGCCACATCTGGCAAAGACCCAAGAAGATTTAAAACAGCTGTTGGGTCACATTCTTCATTAACTGCTGTAAAGTTGGTCATGAACATCTGACTAAGGTACAACTTAGCCAACTCAATATGGGACTTTACAGTGTAGTCATATTCCTTTCCAGACCTGGTATTGTTATCGTTTATAAACCTGTACTGAAGTTGCTTTAAGGAAAACGGACACCCAGCAAGATGTGATGTAAAGGTTTGCGAATCGATGCTGTTGTGTGACTTGAAATGCGAATATATTTTGTTTAGCCCTGCATCCAGGAAAGGTCGCACACTGGGTATCACAACATCAACAAGGGCTATCCCAACCACAAGCCAATGTTTCTGACTTTCAGCCAGGTCCATAGGGTTCTTGGTCTGTAAGATAAAGTAATGTTCATGTTACCCACTGTATGTACATGTAAATCTGCATTTTTTGTATGATTATGCTTTAGCACCTCAAGTATCTAACCACAGTTATACTAATTACACATGGATGACCGTTTTTTTTTCAGAGAACAAATCATTTGATCAAATATATCACTACATCTCGGACACCAACTAGCACATTTTTCATAGTTTTAAGTATCACAATGTGAGGATGTCAAAAATTAATATAGTGCATCCTTTTTGACATCCGAAACACTTAAGTAACATGTAGACAGCTCAGTCTGCTTTTTCCACTTTCAAAATAAAGATTTCAGTGTACTTTTCCAAACTTTCATTGACCAATCACTTTGCACTACTGTTCACTTGTGACAAACTTCGAATAGTATATATTAGATATTTGATCTATGAGTCATTTTTGCTTAATTTAGTACTTTTCTTTGCATTACCAAAAGTAGACTCAGGAAGTACACCATACCATTACAACTATTGTGGCTCTACTATTGAAATGTTCATATTCCTTTTCATTTTTTTCTCGGTTTGGTCTTTTCATTAAATAAAGCACAAAATGTTTCAGAATGAAAATCAGCAAGTACCCAATCAAAACATTCTAACGTACATCAATACTAACAAAGAAAGCTTGTTCATTCTTTGAATTCCTTTGTCGACCTTTGCAGGATCTTAAACGAGTCTGTATACTCTAAAACTACCAATGGCAATGTACAGTTAGACTTTACGTTACTTGCCTTTGGTGGTCCTGGATTAGGATGGACATCCCAACATCGCAAAAGTTTTAAGCTATCGTCTGGATTGGGATTTGGAAGTGACGATGGCTTCTCTTCTCTTTGCTGCAGGAGATGTCTTCGTATGACTTCATCCCAGTACTTTTCTAATAATCAATTAAAAAGGTCTGTTAGTTAGTAAACAATATTAACCTAATTTTGTAGCGCTAGGGTGGAGCCCGATTTTGGTTGACTTTTGTAATGTTAACCAGTCTTAAAAATCATATAATCATTTTGCTTCCAGATAACTTTTCAGTTCTTCTTAGTTTAAGGTTACCGGTACCACAAATAATTTATTTTGCGTACAGTTTAATGTGAAGTGAAAGAAGACGTTAATGTGGTCAATGCATCTAGTTAAATGCCGACCACAAAAAGGCAGGAAATTGAGGATAAAAAAAGAATTTATGGTTTATGCATACAGCAGTTCTTGTATTTTTTGAATATGAAAAACAGACAAGTTATGATTACAGTTCTTATCACTGCTATTATAACAGGAACCTCCAGCTGCCTAATTAATTTAGACATTTTTCAGTAACTTTTTTATTAGGCTATGTGGTTTACTAACTTTGGCTTAAAAGTCTTCTTAAAAAGGTTAGGTTTCATTTTTGTCGTTTTTATCCAAACAACTTTCTGTGAAAATGTAGGGAGAAACTCACAGCTAACCTATAAGGAGCTTTCTGGAAATTCAAATTTTGAATTTAACAAGCTCACTAAGTAGTTAATACTAGTGCAATTTCCAGGAAACGTCAAATCATGATTGTTATTGAGGGTTCGGGGTTTGATCAGAACAGACTAAACCATAGTGCCCCAAAGGAAAGTTCTGGGGTTAACGTTGTCTCCAAAACTGATGACGCAAAAGAGTAATTATTATCTAGTTTATACTAAATGGGGAAAAATATTTTCGAGTTTAACTTAATGGATAACAAAGGGAGCATTACTTAACGCTGATTGGGCGCTGACAGTAGTCAGTGTAACTGTAGCTGACAGTAGACAGTGTAAAAATTCCGAATACCTCCGTATTATTCTAAAACTCATTAAAATGCCTTAAAAATGATTTCAAACCTCTTCCAAAGATTAACGAAAGCTGTTTTCAGAGACTGTAACAATTTTGTTATGTCTCCAGGAATTTTCGGAGACAAATGAATTGAGTTATGCAACGCTTTCTCGTGGGATACCGCGGAGAATGAAGAATTTTGCCCTCGATGTCAAAACATGTAATCGCCTGGTTCCTCGTAAATTTTAAGGATTAATTTCATTTGTGTTTTCAATTTTTTGAAATTTTGGAAAAAAATCGAAAACACTCGTGAAATTAATCCTGAATTTTATTGGCACCATGCGATTACCTATACTTGGTCATGCCACAACGGTACCCTCACTGGCAATGGATATCTAGTTAGCCCTTTATTTATAACGTTAATGAAGTGAAAATAAGGGTTCTTTCATACCAGTTGCCTAAAAGTCAGGCAAACCAAGACGTTTGGGATTCAGTGATCAATTCGTTGATGAATTTTTCAACTTAACCGGTCTTCCACGACCTCTCCAGAAAAATGAAGTGTTTCAAGCTTTCATTTCTCTCAGACTACCTGCACCAATGCATATTTTATCATCATTTTCCCTGCATTTTAATGATATCAATTAACATTAATCAAGACTCAAAGACCAACACACTTACTTACCATTTACTGGTTCTTTTCTCAGATATTCATAAATTTTTCGATCAGTTGGTACTTTAGGAACAGGAAAGGATAGAAAATGCTGAACGAGTAAAGACTCGGCTGTTCTTGACTGGATCTTGGGATGGGCTTCTTTCAACTTTGGTGTTAATGGCCTATATTTTACAGGCTTTGTTTTATTCAGAACAACAAACTCTTCCAAGATCTCCTAAAGAATAGGAAAAGCATGTTTTAGTTATAGGAAAACAGAATAATAACAGGTATAAGTACAAAATAAAGTTAACTTAGTTTATATTGGGAAGAAACTGATAACTTCGTATGCACATATAGAGTTCAAAGGTGTCTTAAAAACTATGCAGCGTCATCACCAGCTGGCTAAAAATTTTAACCGAGGCAAAAAATTTTTTTTTAAAAAAAAACGTGATAGGTTTTTTTTAGAGACACACTAAATGAATGATTTGAAGAATGTGAAGAAATTTATAAATTACCAGTTTGATTTTGTATAGTACAAAGAATTACCTTGCTTACGGTAAAGATTAAGTTCAAAGCATCTATTTTGATGTAGAAATTACAAAATCTTAGCTATATAGAATAAATAGAACGACGCTCCGTACCTCAAAATTATCCATCAAACTAACATCTTGCTTTTCTGCTTTGTGCCTTGAGAACTTCTTTTTTCTTGCAGAATTCTGTTAAAATTGAGCAAAAAGAACAGAAAAATGTCACTGTAAGTATTAGTTAACACTCTGCGTATTTTTAGTTTAATGAAACAACAGAAAAATGTCACTGTACGTATTAGTTAACACTCTGCTAATTTTAGTTTATAGAACTTCATCAATCAAAGTATATATTTACCATACTTTCATTAATAACGAAAGGCAAATCTGTGATCAAATGAAGTTTTTGGTGAAGTTCTTTTTCCAGTAAGCCAGATGGGAAAATATCTATAAATCAAACTTTTACCCCTATAATACTATACCCAGGAAGTCCTCTATAACACTATACCCAGGAAGTCTGGTTAAATAACCCTTAAGCGCTACCCTCTTTAGACTCTTTAAACTTTGTTCCTCTTTAACGACGATGTAAGTCCTTCATTGCAAGGTTTTTGACACAATATATCCAAAATTGTTCTAGAAATAATCTCTAGGATTAAGCTATTTATTGGATTAAGCGTTTCATTCGAAACGTGACAGTGCGGCAACTTCAAAGCTTAATTTTGAACCGAAGAAATTGGTAAATCGCAAAATGATTTTTGCGGGAATATTTTTTTGTTTAAATATAAATACAAAGATTGAATAAAAAAAATTACCCTGTTGGTGGTATAGAAACAGCCTTGTAACAGTTACTGCTCGTGGCTAAAATCATCACATAAAAATCACGTTTTTAGAATGCAAGATTTTTACAAAAGCTAGTGTCTCTACAGTTGCCTGGTCCTAAAATTTTTGTGGTGGCACAATGCTTTAAGGGTCTTGCGTTACGTCCCTTGCAAATAAAGGAATACAAAAATCACTAAGTAAGATAAAAATTGCAATAACCTTTCCTCTGACTGAATAACAGTCTGGCCACCCTTTGAGTACTAGCAGCTCTCTCATTTTTCTGCCTGCTTTACTCTTTTTCCTTTTCCTTGTAGGACTCACTTGGTAGGTTGGTATCAGGTCTACCAACCATGGCATGCTTATCGACTGTTTCTGTGCCATGTCTAGTGTTTTATGTGTGGCCCTAAAAATCACTTGAACAGCTGTAAAACGTGGAAACAAAAGAATATACATTTGGTAAGTTAAACAGTTTTACAAAAAAAATAATTTGGAAAACTAATAGTGTGTTACATTTTGATTGGAAAGAATTGCAAAGTTATGACCATGATAATGAAAGAAACGGCTTCTTGTAGTGGGAATAAGGTATTTTAAGCATTGCTAATTAGCACTAACGAGTTTTTTTCCAAACTGCGAGTCTTTCTTCTTGATAATGTCTTCAAATGGGATGTACTTAGACACGAATTAAATTTGATTAAGAAACTGCTTTATTAAGTTTAGAATATACACTTGCTGTATAACAAACACATTTCCACACTTCAACTCCTTACAAGAATATTGGTGTAACTAGGCTGTTGAGTAAAATAAATAGCTCAATGGTGGAATAACCATAATTTTTGCACACTCGTAGAATATATACATGCATAATACAGCTTTATTAAACATGGAGTCAATGTGTGAGTCCACATTAAAAGGTTTTTGTTGAAAAGTTATACCTCCGTTTTTAAGTTCAGGTTTTCTTTCAATGTTTGGAATTTGATCAGAAATTGATTTTGTTGTTTTGCCTTTGATGACCATCTCGGCCAGGTTTTCCTCGAATTAGCTTCATTCTAGTTGAGGTGCAGCCCATATGGTGTACCTCCTTAACTTTTTTGGATCACCGGAGTTGTCTATTACTGCTACAGTTAATTGATGTCATCAGCATCCTTAATCATCAGGATCAGCTATTTAGTGCTGTCCAAAGGTACAACGTTGTTGACCGTAATTGTGAAATATGGAACCGAGCAAGACCCCTTAGGGTAAAGACTTCTTTTTTGTTGTCACGAGAAATTCTGTTCTGTCGGCTGTCCAGAAAGCTAGTAGCATGTGATGACGCATAGGTTTATATTGAAAGACAATTTTCTGTGAAACAGAGTCAAACGCTTTACTGAAGTCAAGAAGTAAAGGTAAACAATCTTAAAAGACGACTCCACTGTCCAGAGATTTTAGTCAGTTTATCGTGGTGTTAATGGCCTGGGTTTGTTTGAGCAAATTAGTCATAATAGATATTTTGAGGACTGGTGTTAGTTCGATATCGGATGAAGATGGTCATCGATGATATTAATTAGCTAGCTTCCCAAGATGTGAGACTTCTTGTTGACGGAGTTATAAATCTGTTGAACATTTCGGTAATGATTGGTGCAATGTGGTGTGCAAAGTCACTTCAAAGCAAATATGGGAGGAAATGATGGGAGCGCTTGTAATCATTTGGATGTTTGGGAGCCATGCTGATTGATTCGAGGAAGTTGTTAATTTCCTCGAGATTTAATAGTAAGCTTACTTTTACAGATTTAGTTTCCTGCCGTTAATCTTATTCGTTGTTTCCCATCATCCCTTTGTTCCCTTCCAATGCTTTTGGTTTTCTTGGGAGACAGTATTCACTTGATTCTCGCATATAAACTCGTTGATTTTGCACCGTAAAAAGACGTTGCTAAATTGTCATTGTTCTTATTCCTGATGCTACACAGATACTTTATTAGAGGAGACAACGAGTGGATCCTGAATGACAATTAAACCTTGTGATGAGTGAGAAAATGTAACTTTACATAGACCAAAGGACGTCATTTAAGTGTTTTACTGCATCAGAAGGGCTATCGAGTTCTGCGTCAGAGGGGTATCAAGTCTAAACAAAAAGTCCAGACTGCAAGGTATCACTCTCGTTCGAGTGTGAGGGTGCTAGACGCACATGGATTAATATTTGAGTCATAAAATAGATTAATAATATTTCCTAATAATATCTTGCATCATATATTCGGTAAAAATAACCGAAATTCATACTGTAGAATGTTGTTGTTTTTTCTTGCCTCCGGGTTACTAGATGAAATTAACGATGAATGATTCACAACAACAAAGTTGTCTTTGTTGGAGGCCTTTGAACCGTGGGTGAGTGTTGATTCACCCATCCATTGTGGAATATGCAAATCCAAGGTGTTTTTAGCGTCCTGAAGCCTTAATTTCCCGACTTGATGTTAAACACCAAAGCATTCTTCAATAACCGGAGTCTCTTTTCATCCGTCAGGTTCCTCTTGTAGACTTGGATGCTGGCTGACTTAATGTTGTTCCGTACAGCAATAGATAGAGGTCTCTAATTTTCTTGGTCCAGTTGGATTTACAATTCCTAATTGCAGTTGAAAGCCTTTCATCAGAAGTGAAGAGACGTTAGAGATTTGCGAGTATAGCTCATTGCACGAGTAGAAGCTTTACAATTAGTTTGTTCCAGCTGTAGGATTAATCTAACTCTCAGTGAAATAATAAAACGCGATGACAACTTGAGAGCTTTTGAACAGGTAGCTGCCTCTGCTCAAGCTTGAAATATATACTAGCCAAATTATATAGGGTTAAGGACAACTTAGCTGTGGAGGCATCTGATTCTTTGACAAGAAATAAGCTAATTAGTAGATGAGTTTGGTATTTTTTTCATATGTCAAAGGAAACAAAATAGAAACAAAAATGGAAGCAGTTGAATAAGTGTCATGTCTCCTTTGATGTCACTCAATATCCACGTTTTAAAATGCAATTAACCTCCAGCTGTCTAGGAATGTGAGTAACTATGGTGTTCGACTTCGTTGAGCTATGCGATTACTTTTATTTGTTCACTAGGTTTGCGTACTTGCTATTTTCCTGGCCCTGTTCGGAAACCAAATTTGAATATACTGGATTTTATTGTATACATAAGGCTTAACGATGTCTGAAGAAGTTTGATTCAATTGGTTCAAACTTTGGATTTGATATTGACATTTTTATTCGCACGTTTAAACACGGTGCCATATCATAAAGTGAAGTGTCTATAACACATTGGCTGGCTGGGTAATAATAGATTTGTTCGAGCACCTTTACATCCAGGGTTGTCCAACATTGTCAAGTACTAATCAGTATATGTTAAGTCGAATAGTGTTAGATAATCAATGCTCGGTCTGAGTGGAAAAGGCCCCTTTCAGCGAGTAAAGTCTCACCAAGACTTTAAGTACAGTGTAGTATATACGTACTTACACGACAGATACGATTAGGAAGTTGAAAACGAAGCTTAAAATACTACCCTAGTTTATATGATTCTTACCTGTTTCTTCAAGGTAGTTTGACGATTGTAAACTGCAGAAAATGCTTACGTAAGCGGAAGACACTAAGGCGAAACCTGCAACAACCAAGATTGTTTAAATATGTTGCAGTTGATAACATAAAGAAATAAACTAGAAGCATTCATCAAAACACAAGCTTTCTCCTCAAAATAACAACCTAGGAATCAAACCTTCATGTAGTGGAAACTCAATGTTCAGTGAACACCTAAACATAGACACATAAAAATTTCATTTCAACTTTGACTCAAAATTAAGGTTATGTATTAACTAAAACAACAGAAACCCTTGTTGCTTGTTGTTCACAAACCAATTTGTCGTCACTTGAAAGTGACTTTGAAACGCAGTTATTTAACTGAACACAAATTTTTACACTGTTTACATTCATTTTTGAATTAACAACGTCAGTTTCTACAAGGAAGCGAAAGTTCCGAAAAGAGCGCGCAAAATACACAACCGACACAGCAGACTAAGTACTTCATACCATACCTTGGTATTATTCTCTGATCCTGTTTGATGCTACGGTTCCAAATTGGTTATAAAGCAAAGAACACAAGCCAACCAAAAGTTAAACTACCATCTCTGCTAGCACAGCAAAGCTTGCCTCTCCTTCGAACACTTGGCTCACACACCAAAAGTCCGAAAGCGAAAGTGCAGTGGTACTTCCCGGCTTGCACCTCTAAGAGCTAGGTCTGACTGGAAACGAGGCAAATTCTAGAAGATGCATCCTGCGAGCCGTAAATACTGCTCTCACCGAACTAAATACCAAACCTGAAGGAAGTATATAGAAATTCAAATCTAAAGCAAACCGATTTTAATTATTTATCCCTGGAAGCAGAATGAGAAGCAAAATCATTAGTGTGTAAAGTTCAGGCACTTGCATGCAAACGCGAATTCAGTATTCTATTTCACACCAGTCTATGTCACAAGGAAATCACGTGAGATATGCGACCGCGCCTCAACGTTCAGTTGCTAACTAACCTTCAAAGCGTTCGGATCGAAAGCGGCCATTTTCACTGTTATTTAAAAAAAGAATTAATTTTTAAAATGGAAACAAGGTTTAAAGAAGTTTTTAAATACCGTAGATTACAACGAAAACTTAAACCGGCTAAATTTATCATTACCAGAAGTATTTCGAGTCGACCTCAACTTTGAAATGCGGGAAAACACTCTCGGGAAAATAAGAATTTCGATAAAATTGGAAAAGCGGCAGAAATACGTTAGGATGAGGGACATAAACACTCCTCAAAGACGATGATGAAGCCAGTTTATCCACGAGAACAGTATGTACTGCTTCGGGAAAAAACCAACCACTCGTTGGAAGCGGTACTTCTAAAGCTGAATGACAACATGTTGTCAGTAACTTAGTCAATGAACTCTGTACAGCAAACCCTTGCACGGCTTGCTGATGGCCAGAGATCCTCGAAAAGGCGAACATTTAATGATTTGTCTGACTCAGACTCAAATAACAACGCTCCTAAAATTTCAGAAGATGACAGCGGCACGCTGCTTAAAAGGGCATGCTTAGTCACGATTCTGAACATGATCAAAACTTGAGCCGAGATCTGACAGCAAGCTTTGTTGTTTGTCCAATCAAAATCGCCCAGCGAGTTTTCTTCACGTTCCTGCGATGTTTCGATCAAGAATCTTGTGTCAGAGGATTTGCGGACCATAGCAAAAACATAGATTATAATTGCCATTAACTGAATTAAGATTTAGGAGCTGTGCAATGTCGACCTTCACTACTCAATCAAACGAAAATATTCACCTAAGAATTGAATTATTGCGCCCTCAGTTTCAATTTCAAAGATTGTTTTACCACGGAATCGCTGTGCTAATTCTTGTTCGGAATATTCGAAGTACTCGCAAACAGCAATTATTCTCTTCTTTATAAGTTAATATTTTTATTTTCTATACTTCCCTTCAATACATATTTACATGAATAGATAGTCAATTAACGATCGTCGTTTTTGTGTAGAATCAAGGGTGCAAGTGCCGTTGAACCTGGGAAATAACTTGCGTTTCGGCGAAGAAACAGGAGTTGATGCCATGACAGGTCTCGGTGCTGCAAATGAATAAAATATGTATAATTATATATCAAAATCAAATCGCCGTAAAGATTGAATGGTCCAGCTACAACCGTTTGTGTTATGTCTAAAAGTCGTTGATGTGTACGTACAATAAACAGTGTATTTACAAAACTTGACTCGTTTTCTAATAAAATTGTCAACAAACAACATCACTGTCCCCGAATACTTACTATTAAAGATATGCTGACAAAGGTTAACTTGGTTATCATTGTGTTTTACTACGATAACTCTGTTGACATTGTTACTTTATGTGCATTCGGTTGAACATTATCCCGTGAACAATGACATTTTTCAGTCACTCTAAGTCTAAGAAATAAATCAACACTACGTGCAGAATAGAGGAACGATGCAGTTCGGACTGACAAGAAGAAATAACACAAAGGGAAAGCAACAGAACAGCCCGACTCTTTATCCAGTCGCTTGTGGCAAATTTACAAAAATAAATTTGAAAACTACATAGAAACGACCTAAGGAACGAGGATTCGAGAGTGGTTGTTTACAACTAGCAAAGTATATATATACTACTACTAACCTCTACTGTCGCTGCATTTCCAAGGCAAGGAGAAGCGCTGGGAAGTCTGTGTCGCCAGTGGAGAATATTTTTATGTATTCACAAACTGGGATGCCTGTTTTGTTATGGGCTTCCTGTGCATATCACATGTTTTTCAGAGCAGTAAAAATACTGAGTAACCGCCATCTTGTCTAGCGTGTTTTCTATTGTTACGTAAGGGTTTAAAACGTAACAACTGGCGAAGATTACGGGGTTTATTTAGTCAAAAACAAGTTGAGGAGAGATACTAAGCGTGAAAATGCCGGAGGTGCTGCGGAACAGTATCGTAGCATCGGAAAAGTTCAGAAATATGTGGCTGGTACATACTGGGAGTCGTACATCGAGCAACTGGACTTTTTCTTTATCGCTAACAGTATCGCCGACGCGAAAACAAAGAAAGCAGTTTTACTTACCAACATTCCTACAGAAACATACCAGCTTATTCGAGATTTAGTGGCACCGGTGAAGCTTAAAGAAGAGGCTATAACCTACACTATTATCGTGGATCGACTACAGATGCATCTCAAGCCACAGAAGTCAGCTTTGGTTGCAAGATACGATTTTGATAACCGTCAAAGGAATCCTGCTGAGTCAGTGTCTGATTATGTAGCTGTGTTAAAGCACCTAGCCTCAGAGTGCAAATTTAGTGATGCCACGCGTCAGGAAAGGCTTCGCGATTGTGTTGTTTCGGGGATACGTGACAAAAGAATGATGAGTGAACTATTGAAAATTGATTTGGATGATCTTTCCTTTGTTAATGCTGTACAAAAATGCATAGCCGTTGAACAGTCTTACAACGATATTCAAGCACTTCAAGGAGAGGCAAATGAAACTGTAAAAAGTTTGTCTAATGTCAAATCCAGGCGCAGTCGCAGACCAGAGAGGGAGAAGAAGGCGAGCGAAGCAGTTAAGTCCGTCAACCTGCTATCGTTGTGAAGGGATACACGACGCCAAAAATTGCCCATACAAGAAAGAAAAATGCCACTTTTGTAAAAAGATAGGTCATTTACAAAGAGTGTGTCGTAGGAAAAGGCAGCCGAGCGGAAACCAGCGCCAGTGCATGCAATTGATGACGTAACCGACACCCTTGATGATATTGTTGACTTATATCACACAACCCTAAGCCAATTGCGTATGCGTCTCGATCTTTGTCACAACGTGAGAGACAGTATGCTCAAATTGAAAAAGAAGCTTTATCTATTGTCTGGGGAGTCAGGAAATTTCAAACTTACCTTGAAGGAAGAAAGTTTACCCTGGTAACCGATCATAAGCCGCTGAAGTATATTATGGATCCAGGTAAAGCTGTCCCCGTCACCGCTGCCGCAAGACTTCAGCGTTGGTGTTTATTGCTCGGAGCTTTCTCTTACGACTTTAGGTTTCGAGGAACATTGCAGCATGCAAACTGTGACGGACTTTCTTGTCTACCTCTGCCCGTTTTCTCAGCGGAGACACCAGATGAAGCCGAAGTGTACCAGGTAACAGCAGTGGAAGCACTACCGGTGAAGGAGAAAGACCTAAGGATGTATACCAGAAGGGACCCAGTGCTTTCGCGAGTCCTAAAATTGGCTCAACTGGGATGGAGTACTGATGATGATGACCCAGAAGTAAAACCTTACCAGCATCGAAGAAGTGAAATCTCAGTGCACTATGGGGAGATCCTGATGTGGGGGACCCGAGTCATAGTGCCCCAGAAGCTAAATGAAAGAGTCCTCCACACCATTCACGAAGGACGGATCGGAATGGTCAAAATGAAGGGATTGGCCCGAGGATACGTGTGGTGGCCCAACCTTGACAAGGACATCGACCTCAAAGCCAAGACCTGCCAATGCAAGGATGCCAAGAAGTAGCTCGAAATCCTAAGTCTGCTTCTTTACACCGCTGAGAGTATCCAGCTCAACCCTGGCAAAGGCTCCATATAGACTTTGCTGGACCAGTTCTGGGAAAGCTGCTCCTGGTTTGTAATCATGGTCTATCTTCGCTAGAATGGGTCTTCCCGAACAGATTGTGTACGACAACGGGCCCCAGTTCACTTCTAGCATCTTCAAGAGGTTTGTTTAAGAAAAAGGAACACGGCACGTCACAGGTGCACCTTACCACCCTTCTACAAACGGTCTAGCGGAACGATCCGTCCAGAATTTCAAGCAGGCGCTGAAAGCCGACAAGTCTGATCCATCAATGCAACACAAACTGGACAGGTTCTTGCTCGCTTATCGAACAGCACCCCATGCCACTACGGAAGTTAGTCCCGCCCAACTTCTCTTTGGACGGAACTTGAGAACCAGACTGGACCTTCTGATGCCGAATCTTAAGAAGAAGGTGGATGGAAAGCTTCTTCAGAATGAAAATAAGCAGCTCACTGTAATGTCGACGGGTCAGAAAGTGTGGATTAGGAACTACCGTTCTGGTCCAAAATGGGTGAGTGGAACTGTAATAGAGCTGCAAAGTCCTCTACTGTACAAGGTTGAAACTTCAAACAACCAAATTTGGAAACGTCACATAGAGCAACTGAGAGCTCGGGAGTCAACCGACTTACCACCTGCTGTGGGAGTGACAGAAGCACCTTGGGAAGAGCGTTCTACTTCCACCCAAGATACGGAACCACCTGTTGTAGCTGCGGATGAATCATTGCAAGGTGATTCCCCAGAACCTCCTCCATCATCAAGTACTGCTGCTATTCCACGGACCACGAGGTCTGGTCGCGTTGTCAAGACACCCACCAAGTTAAAGGACTTTGATTTAACCTAGTCAGGAACATTTGGTTTCTGAACATTGTTGTTGTTAGAACTGTTTCAAAACTAAGCAGAGATTCAACTTATTCCGGAACATTTGACTTCTGAACATTGTTGTTGTTAGACATGTTTCAAAACTAAGCGGGGAGGAATTGTTATGTATTCACAAACTGGGATGCCTGTTTTGTTATGGGCTTCCTGTGCATATCACATGTTTTTCAGAGCAGTAAAAATACTGAGCAACCGCCATCTTGTCTAGCGTGTTTGTTATTGTTACTTAAGGGTTTGAAACGTAACAAATATCCCACACGATTTAAACAATTTCCAACTCTCGTGGACTCTTAGAGATACGTTGGTGGCTCAAACGCCACATCGTTTTGGCTCTTTTATTCACTACAGAAGCACTGCTTCTCGAAACTTCTCTAGGGTAAACAATTCAGTCAATCACTCTGAATCAAGTCGATGTCGAATTTTTTAAATTATATACCTTTTTGGAGTAGAAAACAATAAAATAGCACCAAGATACCATAATACAATGACTTAAGAAACAGAAAAAGTGATTCTGGGCATTTGATGTTAGAATACAAGAGAGATAATTTACGATTCACAATGACCATACACAAAACTTCAATCGTTCCGGGCCGGAACAGATTTTAGAATTTCAGATTTCCGGAGCTTGCGCAGAACCGTGACTATGCCCTACCCAGGATACGAAAGATAATCTGCTCGACACTATCGCAAATGATCTTAATGCAGACGAGCAAACCGGACAAGAAGTATCGGATAAGCTTGCAAAACTCGTTAATAAGAGAAGGTCGGAGAAATTAACTCAGATAAACTCGTTGAGAAGTCAAACTCCGATAAACTCATCTTGACCTGGGAAACTTTGGCGTCTAGATGTCCTATGCACGTGTAAACCCTGAAATTTGGGCAAACATGAGCAATGTAGCTAAACAAACGAATTGTTGGTAAGATAGGGGCTATAACTGCAAAATGCGCTGACAATTTGCACAAAGCCCACGAGAATGATGTCGACATTGATAAAATGCTTGGTTTTCATACTGATGCTCTGGCGAGGCGATAAGACCTAGCCTCAAGAGAGAGTATGCAACACTTTACTTTCCAAATGGCCCCGGTACTTCGCTGCTCTTTGGAGATGACCTTAAACAACAGCTTAACAATATAAAAGCGTCGAAAAAACATTTTGCAACTAGCATTAGCAAATGCAAATAAACCGCAGACGGTTGGCTATAATGGCAGTTTTAGTGACAGTGGAAAGCCCAGATTATCGGATCAGTGTTACAAAAGGTCTTTTCATTCTCAAAACCACTGGCGAAATCGTGGGGAAAAGTAAAAAAAAAAAATTTCAAATCTCCCTCTACAAGAAGAAGGAGGGGGCAAGAATAAAATAGAATGGCTAATGAGCTGACAAGCAAAGATTCATTGCAGATTAGTGATTTTGTAAGCTGCTGCGACAGAGGCATTGCTTCAATATCGTCTTAGTTTGAAGCTCGAACATGAACATCTCACAAATACTTTTAAAAATGGAAGAGCATCCAGGTAAAATCATAATAGAATGTGTAAAAACCATCTCTGGGTAAAATTTAAAACATAGAAGCTTTCAGCTGTCTTACGTCAGCCTTTATCAACTGATAAAGGTTGTAGTAATACAGTTGATAAAGGCTGTAAAAAGACAGCCGAAAAAGATAAAGGCTGATAAAGGTTATAGTAATACAGTTGATAAAGGCTGTAAAAAGACAGCCGAAAAAGATAAAAGCTGATAAAGGTTGTAGTAAACAGTTGATAAAGGCTGTAGTAAGACAGCCGAAAGCTTCAATGTTTTAAGTTTTATCCAGAGATCGTTTTTTACACATTCTATTATCTCACAAATAGCTGTGGTAGTTTTTGAAGTTTTTGCAAGGAATAAATACGAGACACTGATCAGCTAGAATGCTAAGAGTGAAATACCCCGAATAGTAGCAAAGATACAAACACCATTCCGGGCTGACATACCCACTTTTATACAACGCTCCTTGGCATACTAAAGGTTTCTGACACGTTAATCACATCGCTACCGGATTCTAATTGTAAACTTTCTTGCTGGACTTTGTGAATTTTCCCTTCAGCTCGAAACTAAGGCTGAGTACGTCAGTATGCCGACAATCTAGTCATTATCAGCCGGGTGAAGTCGAAGAAAAGCTTGCGTTTACATCGGGGGGGTTAAGGGTCCCCAAATACCCGAAAAAATACCGAGGGATAATAATTTTCCACCCTAAAAAATACCTCTCGGTTTTAAAATTTCTCTAAAAAATACCAAATGAAAGCTGAAATTTTTGTCAATGAAGGCGCCCGCGTAATAGGAAGTTCGCCAAAGGACTTTTGTCTTAACTTCTTATCAGTATAACAACTACATCCTTTATTTGCTCTTTTATATTAGTTACATTTGTACAATTTTTTGTTTAACAATTCTTAAACACTTACATATTAGGGGCGGGGGAGTAGGTTCCTCCGAACAACCATAGGGCTAGCGAAAGGGGGAAGCGAAAGTATTTTTTACATTATAAATGGCTTTTTTTTAACAAAAACTAAAAGAAGTGTGCACGTTCAGCTAAAGCACGGGACTGCAAGCAGTCCCAAGAATTTTATTTATTTTTTTAGCAGTCCAATAGCTTGGCGTTTTTCAACGCTAAAAATACAAGGCTCTTCGCTTAACACTGGATTTCATTTAACAAACCCTACAAAATACCGGACTGATACATATATAGTTTAACCCTCTAAAATATACGACGACAAGACAAAACAAGAAATGTTTATAAGGTCCTTGTACTACTAAGGTACATCGGTTACATCCTAATAACTTTCGATTTCTAAAATCAATTGTTTGTTCCTCGGGCAGAAATAACTTGTGTCCGTTTGTCAAAACAATCCGATACGAATTTTGCTAATTCTCTAATGCTTTTCCTCGCTGGGTTAATAAGTTTGAGGAAGAGCATGTCTTGGGATAACATATTTGCATCGAAATTATCTTTCGAATAAAGTTTCTCGTATATTTTGGTATGTTGGGCATCGTAATTTATTTTTATTTATTTTTATTTTTTAAGAAATGTGCCTCATCTTCAGTCTCCAATTTGCAGGTTTGGCATAATCGATCTTTTGGTTTTACACAAATTCTTTGATGTCTCTCCTTTCCCATTTCTACCTGAATGATTACTAATTCTTAGTTTTGTAAATTTGGTCAGTATGTCAGTAAACATTTGCAATTTCGTCTAATTAGTCTTCATATATTCATATATTCATATTTTGTCTTACGTTCGATAATCTCTAAGCTTGTTGCTTTGATTGATATTTTTTCTCTGATCGAGAAATACCTCGCTTAACCGCTGTTGCGTTTCGATATCAATATCTTTCAGCCGCTGCTTAAAACCGTATAGATATTTGCGCAATCCTGTTCGATCCATAAGTATCCGTAACCTATTTGGTCAATTATTGTTTTCGTTTTGTCATTCCAGATTTGCTGCTTGTTTGTTTTCATGTTTTCGCCATACAGTTGGCAAGTCAAATCAGTTGCTAACTTGCTTATTATTTTAGTCTAATATTTTACACTTTTAAAAACAGCTTCATGATATTAAAGAGGAGGTCGCCGAAGTTCTGCCTACGACGGTCATATACCTACCATCCCAATATAGAGAGTAGCGTCAACGTCAATGACGAAAACAGAAAACAATGTAAAATAAAGTTTGGATCGTTTTGTTTTAAGCACTCTGTAGTATTACTTATGCAGCAAATCATACAAGCAAATATCTTTCTTACTTTATTTGGGTTACTTGTGAATACCTCAAGTCAATTTCTAGTATCTGCTTCGAAAAAGCCTGAATACAAATCTTTTCTCGCCATCATGTATAAAGAACGTACAGTTCTCACTAGCTGTTAGGCCGTCCTGTACTCGTCTTGTCTGTTTGATATTTAGGTTGTGTATACATTTTTTTTCATGCACCGACCTCACTCAAAATTAATATTTGAACTCACTGTTAAAAAGTCGGTAAACTACATTGAGAAACACAAGAAAAGTAAACAAAAATGCTTGATGAATGCTGCAAGAATGTTCAGTCTTTTGTTGTAAATGTTGATGAGAATGTATTTGTGTTTTGTGCAGAGTTAAGGCCAGCAAAGAAAAGACAATAATAGATAACAAAAAGAAAAGACGGAGAAACGAAGAGATACGACAAGGTTTTACAGCCATTGCTCAAATAACTTCATCAAGACACATTTGCATCTCAATAGAATAGTTTACAAAGAGCGAAGCTCCCGACAGATGCAAGATATCAGCTTTAAACCGAGAGCTCATTTGTGTACACGCGAAGGATTTGTTGGGCAGTTTGCTAGTTTACTGTAAAACATGAGCCTTCTTTACTTAATGAAGTTTTCTGTAGAGTATCGAGGCTTAACTCAGAAAGAATTCGTCACAAATTGGTTGGCAGAAGCCGAAAAAGCCCTCCAAGGTAAAGAGAAGGGTGTAGTCAAGCAAATTTGGAAGGTAAGAATGTAGACTGAAAAGTTGACATTGTTTGTTAATTGTTTGAGGAAATAATAAAATTTTGGAAATTTCTCCTAGCTTTTTGTAACGAACTCGCAACTTTAGATAACTCGACAATGAGACAATTAGCGTAACGCGCCGAAAGTGTGGCGAGCATAACTCCACATGCACGCACAACAAAATTGCCAGAGTTTGTACCATGCTTACTTGATATACACTAACCTGCACACTCCACTCTCTTATAAGTCTTGTAAAGCAACTTATTATAACCAAAGGTATATGGCCTTATAAAGGCTCTCCGCGGTAACGTGCGTAGGAAGCTGAATGCGAAGCATTAGGTTATAAAACAAGCAAAAAAATTGTACCTTCAGGCGATTAAACATTATGTATACAGTCCCGGCCCTGAGACATTGCCAGAGAAGCTGTCCACTGACTGTACTGTTGGCTTAACAATGTGTGTATCATGTATGCCCAAATTAAAACGGCAAAAATCGTGGTTAATATATAGAGTGGTTCAGAAAGCTAAATGTGATACTAAGATGGTTATACTAAGTGGTTATTGGAGCCACTGTTGTTGTTTGTACTGGAGCATACCATAATAAACCTGCGGGAGGGTTCAACAATCCAGTGCCTATTCGTGCGTCGTTAAGTGTATTTGCACATTTGCATTCAATAGCGTTGTTTGGGAACAGCGATTAAATACGCTAGCTCGACGCCGGAGTTCAGTTGTTGGTCAGCGTACAGTAAACATGAGCCTTCTTTATTTAATGAAGTTTTCGATAGAGTATCGAGGCTTTACTCAGAATGAACTCGTTACTAATTGGTTGGCAGAAGCTGAGCGAGCCATTCAAGCAAAACAGAAAGGTGTATTTATAATATTATATTATAATTATAATATTATAAATTTTCGCTGAGGAGCCAAGGAATGTTACTTGATATATAGCTTGCTTGTGTTTGAGCGATTAGTTTAGATTTTGAGTTTTGTATCGACCCCACATCTTCAGACACTTTACTAACGTTACTCCGGAAATACGGACCGAATAGTTTAAGATGAATTAAAAAGTGATTTGGACATAATAACTGTAACCTAGACAAATGTGAAGTTGGGTACGGCAACGCTTTTAGTTTTCGCACAGTCTTTTCCTAGAATAATCAAAGGACTCGTTCCTCGGTTGTAATTGTATCATTGTTTTCTGAAGAATCGTCGCGAAAATGAAAAAATTACGGAAATTAAAACGTACAGAGGAAAAAATTTTGGCTAAAATCGATCACGCAATCATAAACGGGAATCGCATCAGTGACTTCTCATTGATCAACTGATCCTTTGTGAATTTGTTAACTAGGATTAATTGGTGTCAGAACGTTTAGTTTTAGAGGATGGGTTTTCTAGAATATCTTGAACGTTTCAGCCTCGAACGTTCTTAAAGTATTCCTATTTTTTTTATTGTTTGAGGGATTGCTGCCCCAAACAGTGTTTCTTTAACCCTTCCAATCATTGTCAGTTATTAACATCTAACTTCTCCTTATAATTACACAACACATACAAAATAATACATTTGGTAAAGAGAAAATGAGATTCATCAAACAAAGTGACTCACTGAAGTCATATTCTTCGAAACTCGTTCAATGAAATATATGCAAGGCCACTAGCTAGCTATATGATTACACTTGAATTAATGATAAAACCGGATCGGCATTTAGTGTGCAATACGTCAGCCAAGCACAATGTCCTAACTGTAAATATTAAGAGCAATTATAGTTTATTGGCTTACTTTTCATATTGAGCAGGGAACAGTCTTGAAATTGATTTAAACTTCACCTACTGTGCTCAAAGAAAACTTGAGAAAAACCCCCACAATAAAAATTAGAGAATTAAGAGTGATATATTGCATTATGGCTTCAAAAGGACGCCACCAAAGCGTCATGGAACCACCTTAACTTAGCAGCGGCTTCTGCTGCAGGCTCATTCACAGGTAGCCCAAGCTCAAAATTCGTATAGTTTTACTAGAGAATGTATGTCTGAAGGTGTAGTGTTTTCATTTGCCAATTACAGCTCAAAGAAATCAGTCCAAACTTCGTCAGATCTTAAATAAGAATCACAAAATGACACGTACACGGTGAGTTTTATTAAATTTTGTTATGATTTAGAGCAAAATTCAGACTTCAGGTCAAGACTCCATACATTCTAATATGCCAGTGACTGTTGAGCTTTCCCATATATTCTCTAGTAAATCTATACGAATTTTGAGCTTGGGCTATCTGTGGTTATTTAGTTGCTTGACAGTTTTACTTTGTTTATCTTCAGGTGGTTGGTGAGAGGAAAGTTATTGCTGGTAAGTAGATCAACTAAAGATTAGGCCGAGGGCCTAAACCAAGTAAAAAAAATTAACTTAATGGTCAAGGAGTGCCTCGGGGGAGGGGAGGGAGTGGAAAAGGATCAGAATGGTGCCTCGAGGGGCTCGATCGTAAATCTGTTTCTTCAAAACAACTTTCGACTAATTGCAGTCCCATCAACCGTTTCCTGGATGTGTGAGTTGTATGCCCAGACGCAAACCCCGCGAAAATCTTGATGGTTATGCGCATGTTTTTTCCAAAAACCGAGGGTTTCGCAGATTTTCTTAGCCTCGATTTTGCGCTTCTTAGTAAGAGAAGCTTGACATTTGACGGCAATTTGGAGGATGTTCTCATCCGATCCATTTCATGTAAAAGCAGTCAATAATGTCGAAATTGAGTTTCGTGCTTATATCATTTCTATACGTTGTTGTTAATGTTGGAGACAAATTCTGCCATATGAATAGCGAGGTCAAACGTTTGGGGAATTGTTAGGTTCCTTCGATCAGTTTTTAGGGATCTTCTTTGACAATCATAAGATAAAACGCATATTGATACCAAAAAAATATACCATTGGTGACCACTAAATAAATTTCGAAGTCGAAACGAGGGTGTTTACCATATCTCTTCACTCAGTTGAGCAAATTGGTTAATCAAGACTCGTTAGGGAAAAGGTCAAAACAATGGCACTTCCTAGGAACCCAATTTAGGGGGGTGGGGTATTATATGTGCCGCCAACCACCACCTTTTTTCAAAAAGGCTGAATTTCAGGAGCAAATATAATGTTCAATAAAATAGATATTGATAAAATGCTTGCACCAACGCCTTCCTTGTGGAGAGAAGGGTCCATAATAGAATAAAAACCAATAGCCCTAAATCAGGTTTTGAGAAATTCAGCTCTGAAAAAGTGGCGGGGGTGGGGTAGGGGGTCTGTGCCGCAACCCACCATCTTCCCCGACAAAATTGGGTTCCTTAAAAATACCATTGTTTTAACTTCTTTCCTTATGCAGGGCCTTATATTAATAAATATTTGGCGACGTTCAAGTTTGAGTTGAGTAAATTTCAGTCTGCTCTCAAAATTACAAATTCTTGTCACCATGCAGTCATTTTAATTTCTTGATATTACTGACTTGAAAGTTTTTCGTCCAAAGTAACCTAAATTTATTTTTTTCGCGAGGTGTTTTTTTTTCTACGTAACCATTATTGCGTTACATAACACAGATTTCTTGTTTCGTCTTTGCAACATTTTACACTTAAAGTGTAGTGCCAAGGGAAAGAGTCAGTTTTGTTTTCCGAGAGTCCCGATGTATCCCGAGACGAAGCATCAGGACTCGAGGGAAAACAAACTAACGTGTTTCCCGAGGGGCTCTATATAAATTATTGTTTTGTTGTATATTTAGACTTTCCCTTAAACAATTATAAAGCAAAAGCAAACATATATAAAATTAAAGACGGCACAGCTTCTTTATTCACAACCGTCAATACTGCTGAATGAATGAGACATCTTTACTTAACTCCAAATGTTTTCAAGAACATGAAAAATTAAAAACTTAATAAGTTAAACGAATATTCGGAATCTTTACCTTCATTTAAGTTCTGTATTTCTTCTTCTGATAATCTAAAGAAGCGCTTTCTTTTAGCATCGCTTCTTAAAATTTAAAAACTAGCTGCAGTGCCCCTGTCAATCAAGCTGACATGAGCCCGTGCTGAAGACCATGATCACGTGGTGATGTCTTCAGCGCGCGGGCAACAACAGTGCAATTATATATATAATGTATCTCGGTCTGGATACATATGAATTTGATCAGGGGCACGTGACCAATAATCAACCAATCACAGTGCTCGTTTTGTTGAGTGAAAGTCTAGCTATAGGTATATAACAAAGTGTTTGTATGTACAGCCTTAAGACCTAACAAACTCCCGTCATTATCATCTTCAGTGTTGAAGACTGACAACCCTCAGACACTCGATCTTGCCTCGTTTAACTTGCCGATTATGAAGTCCATGGGAAATCAAGTCCAAATGGAAATGACACCTCTCAGATCGTACGAGGGTTTTGCTAATGACGTCAGTAAAGCTCTGGGAGAGCAAGACCCTGGGCACGAGTACCAGGACCCAATCCCCAAGGCCGGGCTTTTCTACTGGCTGACATGTACTATCGAATACACAGGTAATGTGATAAATTAATCGTACGTCCAGCAAAAATAGTTAATAATAATTATAATAATATAAGTAATAACAACAACTTTGGTACCACAGGATAATTTTAAATTGAATTGGAAGAATAGAACAGTGCAACTGTGTGCTAAATTGATAAATATTTAATTCGTGGTGCAGCCTTTTTTCTTTTTGACAGCCATGCAGCCGGTACTTGTAACTTGCCCCTGATTTGTCTCAAAGAAACAGTAGTAACAGTGTATGCTTTAGTCTCTCGATAGACTTTAATTTAGAAAAAGAACCAGGAAAGAGCTTTAGGATGCTATTGTTCTACGTCCAGGTTTTTTGGAAGGGAGTGGGGTGGATTCCGAAATTTATGTAAACCAAGTCAAGGATTGAAAAAGCTTTCAGTTGGAATGTTTTTGTTGCCATATGTAAAAAACCTTTAAAAAAATACTCGCCAGGAAACCTCGAAAATCCAAGCGCGTTCATCAAATAGGAGACTGGGAAGAGGAAAAGCCGCGCGAACGGGAGCAAAAAGGAATGGGGCGAGGGGCGGAAAGAAACGCAAAATTCCCATTGGCCAGTTTCGTTTTTTGAGCTGTCAGTCACGCGTCACAATCCATAAAGCGCAGTAGGTGGGTGATCATGGACTTCGTTGCTTGTGGCAAAACTATCGGTATTTGTGTTAAACGACGAACAAAAGGGAGCAATTTCACTCTAGATTTGGTTAAAGTTTGGGTGTAGAGAAAACAGAATGCGAGTGCGACCACTGACGGTTTTTCAATCGTAGTTGTATCTCCGCTTAAAGTAATAATGCTTAATAGTTTTGAACCATTCGATGAATGCTGCTTGAGTTTTTGATCTCCTGGCAAAAGAAGGGACTGTTTTGCAGTCTAATGATGATAAGGATGGTAATAGTTACTGCAGCGAGTTAATTAAAGACGAAAGGGAAGGGTTTGTCAACAATAATTTGCAGAAAGATTGTTAATGTCGAAACCACTCGACTGTGCACGTGGTAGCGGTAAGATGGTGTAAGCGTCCACTATAGCGCCTTAGGTGTAAGTGTGCCCCTCGGGCCGTTCAAGCATGGTTTGTATTAAGCCTTACATTTAACTCACCTTTAGGAATGAGCCAAGAAGAACTGTTTAAAGTCTGGGCGGAGGAAACAAAGGCGACGTTAGCGGCAAAAAAGACGGGAACCGTGGTTGATGTGTGGAAAGTTGTGGCCGAACGGAAGGTAATTTCTTGTAATTGTATTCTCTAAATGATTTAAAGCCTATTGATTCATAATAGTAGTTGTTTAACCAGCAATTAAGCATACGGTTACCGTGTTTGAGATGTAGTCGTAAGGTCGCAAGTTCGAGCCCCGGTCAGACCACTGTGTTGTGTCCTTAAACAAGACACTTTACCTGACTTTGTTCCAGTCGACTCAGCTGTATAAATGAGTACCAGCTTCTGCTGGGGGTTAACCTGCGATGGATTAGTGTCCTGTCCATGCCAGGGGGAGCCACTTGGGTCGAGCAAAGATTTAGCTAGCTAAAACATTAAAATTCTTTTAGCAAAAATAAACTTCGTTTTAAAGTTTTCTTGCGCACTAATTGCCTATTGAATGTTCTACTTGAATGACGGTTTGAGTTAAGGGTTTCTTTGTTCCTTTCAGTCCAAAAGTGTGAAATTATGTTACATCATCTAAATAACGGCGATAGCTACGACCTTGTGAGAAAATTAGAAAAGTCTCAAGAGACGCCGGCGACTTAACTAAATTTATAAGCAGCAACAGTTTTACAGCACAATTGTTTTAGTAAATTCAACTTGAATGAAGTGGAAGCTGTTTAGGGTTGTAAAAAGCGATGGCACGTGAACATGCTCAGACCCACTTTATAAAGTATGTTTTTACTTCTTTCAGATTCATACGCTCGTGTGTGTGAACAGTCCGTACGAGTTGGACCACATCTCGTTTAACTTGCCGATCATGAAGAAAATGGGGGATAAAGTTCACATGCAATGCACCTCTCTTCGCCCCTATGAAGCTTTCTACGAAGACCTCAAGAAACTTTCCGCGTCATGAGTACAAGTTCACCTCTGTTTGGGAGACTGTGCCCTAGGAACGGTTCTAATTCGAAACTGCTGCTTGAATGTTCATTGAAACTAGGCATTTAACAAACACATAGTATAAATGAATGGTATATCAAGTCGACTTGTCTCGTTGTTACGGAAATAAATTAGCCTAGCAAGCAAGGGGAAGGCTAACCATATACACATTTTTTTACAAGAACCAGTAAATTTGTCTGAGGCTCATTGATTTTGGCCGATCTGAGCCTCGTTCTTATAAAGTTATTCTTATAAAAAAAAAGCGTGTACCAAGTTTACTGAATCTGAATCAACTTCTTTCGACCTGCTTAGAAAAAGTTCGGGAATGAGAATTATCTATTACCCAGTTTACAACCCGGAAGATTTCAATCTCGTTCCCAGGGTTATCTTAGCAGAGCCCTGGGCAAGTCCTGGAACGAGGTTACCACAAACCCCTGCCTGTTCACTCAGGATCTCCTTGCCTCGCGATAAGTTGTTCACTAGAACTGCTAATTCGTGGAAGTATCTATCGCCTGCCAAAGTGAAATCTACTGATTCGTACAATTTATTTAAAGTCGCTGTCCTGTGCCCTGTAAGAAAGTTGGATTTGAAAAGCGGTATTTTCTTATTACGCGTCTTGTTTGGAATACACTCAAGCAGTGTAGTTTAATGTCTTACTACTTATATGTTGTATTATCGTTTTCAGATGTGGGTTATTTTTGGCTTTTATTTTGCCGCTTTAACTGTTGATGCAAACAAGAATGAGTTATTTAAGACACTTTGTGTCGTGTTGGATAGGCTGCACACCTAGCGTTGGTAAAATTTTGAATAAAAGGATTCTAGTTGAAGGAAATAGGTTTTAAATTTAACTAACCTTAGCTTATACTACAAAATAGACTTCGTGTGCTTTCCGTGCCTGCATGTTGATACCAGTTCGTTGCGTTTGTTAAGTGAGGCCATGTTGGGTTTACAGATGATAAAAAAATTTTCCCATAGACAGAGGTTGCATTTCTTAGAGATATTCGCGTATGATGTGGCCTGCATGAATTTTCACCAAGTTACACTATAATTTGTGTTCTGATCTTTGAGTATCCAAATGTATTTGCTTATTTCCGAAGTACGGAAACAATGGGGCCAAAAAAAACTTTTTCTCAACTTCTTGTTGAGTACGCACGTACGTTTGCTAAAACAAGGGACGGCGAGTAGTCTAATAGCTTCGTGTTTATTAACCGTAAAAATACCAGGCTCTTGGTTTAACACAACTCACAAGATTTCCTTTAACAAAACCCTAAAAATTACCGGATTGACGATTTCAACCCCTAAAAAATACAACGGTCATACATACCACACCAATATAGGGAGTTCTCGGGGAGGGGGGGGGGGGGGCTGACGGGCTATGTAAGTAA
>JAOBRD020355720.1:0-20475 GCA_027575215.2 Hydrozoanthus sils | reverse complement strand
TTGCGAGGATTGAGCTTCTTGAGAGCGCTTAGAACTGCAGACTCTGAGACAACAAAGGACGACTGGACATCAGTGAGGCGTGGTGCTTGGTCAAGGGGTCTGAAGCAGTCCATGGGTTCAAGGAAAGCAGCATGGCATTTGCTAGCTCGGGGTTACAAGAGTTGTTATCGAAGCCCTCAAGTTGTAAGTTGGAGAATAAGCTTTCAGAGCCAGATGACGGAACCATTCCAGAAATGCGCTTGACCGCTGACCACCATTGACTGGGTTTCGTGTCTTTGAGGTTGTTCACTTTAGACTCATAGTATTTGCTGCGAAGAGACTTGCGCTCGCGATTTACGGCGGTCCGAAGATGGCGGCAACTTTCAGTGTCACCTTTGGCAAAGGCTTTTCTAGCGGCGTTGATAAGCGTTTTGAACTCGGCGGTAATCCAAGGTGGGTCGTCAGTGTGGACCTTGAACTGCCTCACAGGCATGATGATATCTAAGCCGATGGTGATGGTGTCAGTAAGAAGCTTGAGTTTATCCTCGCAGGTTTCGGCGTCCTCAACCAAAGACCAGTCGATGCTCAAGAGGTATCGACCTAGCTCGGTCTTGCGACTTGCACGCAGATCGCGTCTTGAGACAGATCTCCTACTTCGGCCTGTTTTGGTGGGTCTTGCTTTGGGACGAACGATCACTACGTTGTGGTCGGATAGGCCAAATGGTGGCAGTGTTGGTACAGCGTTGTTATCGTACAATAGTGGTAGGTTGATTATCACCAGGTCCAAAGTATGGTCACCTCTAGTTGGCTTGTTGACAAGTTGTTTCATCCGAAATTGAGAAGTAAGGCGATTGATATCCAGCCGGTTGAAGTCACCGCACAATATTAAACCGCAGCCGGGGTACTCTCCTTCGATGGTAGTTAGAGATTCGCACAGATAGTTGAGTAAGATGAAATCACTAATTTTTTCATTGAAGTGAGGGTGGTATACAGTGCCCACAATCAGGTAAGGAATTCCCCGTCGGATCTTGCAAATGATCAAGACATTTGAATTTGACCGAGTTCTCAATATAAAGTCCAACTCCGCCGTGATGGTCCGTTGTTCTGTTGCGCGAAACGAAATGGTATCCTAAAATATGTATACGGTCAGCGAATATACAATCTCTGAGCCACGTTTAGGTAAAAAAACCCAATTGAGGCTTCAGTTCTAAAATAGTCGACCGCACTTCATCAATTTTCGGTGCAAGAAACAGTGTTGGCGAGAAGCAAGCTGGGACCGTGCACAGATTGGTTGAAGTGGGTCTGGCTTGCCGCGATCTGGGGAAACGATTTCAACGGGCGCGAGTTTCCTCCGTGACTGATATCCTTTTCGAGTGGCGCTATTGCGTGATACTCTAACCGGTATGAGTGTCCCATTGTAGATAGGCGCACGCGCGGGTGTTGCCTATGCATGAATGCGTATGAGGTGTTGGTTTGAATATTTAGTTATCGGCGAAGTAGAATTATGCAAATGCCCTCCATCTTGGAAAGGAGAAGTAGAATTCCGGTCAGAACCTGGCGTGTTGTGGAAAACGTTAAAGGAAATTACAGTTGTTGGTAGAGTGAGCGACTACGATGAGAGGTGTTTCGTTTGTCCGATTCTATCACATCCATCATCCCTTCCCCTACCTCCATCTTATCCATCATCCCTACTTCTATCCCCATCTTATCCATTATCCTTTTCCCTACCCCCATCTCATCCATCATCCCTTCTCCTACCTCCATCTCATCCATCATCCCTTCCCTTCCCTACCCCCATCTCATTTATCATTCCTTATCCTACCTCCATCTCATCCATCATCCCTTTCCCAACCCCCGTCTCAACCATGATCCCTTCCATTACCCCAATGTCATCCATCATTTCTTCCCCTACCGCCGACTCATCCATCATTTCTTTCCCTACCCCGAACTCATCCATCATCCCTTCCCCTACTCCCATGTCATCCATCATCCCTTCCCTTACTCCCATGTCATCCATTATCTCTTCCTCTACTCCCTTGCCATCCATCATTTCTTCCCCTATTCCCAACTCATCCATGATCCCTTGCCCTACCCCCATCTCATCCATGATCCCTTCTCCTACTCCAATGTCATCCATCATCCTTTCCCCTACTTCCATGTCATCCATCATCCCTTCCCTTTCCTACCCCCATCTCATCTATCATCCCTTATCCTACCTCCATCTCATCCATCATCCCTTTCCCAGCCCCCGTCTCATCCATGATCCCTTCCACTACCCCATGTCATCCATCATTTCTTCCCCTACTCCAATGTCATCCATCATCCCTTCCCCTACTCCCATGTCATCTTTTATCTCTTCCCTTACTCCCTTGTCATCCATCATTTCTTCCCCTATTCCCAACTCATCCATGATCTCTTGCCCTACCCCAATCTCATCCATGATCCCTTCTCATACTCCAATGTCATCCATCATCCTTTCCCCTACTCCCATGTTATCCATCATCCCTTCCCATACTTCCATCTCTTCCATCATCCTTTCCGCTACCTCCATGTCATCCATCATCCCTTTCCTTACTCCAATGTCATCCATCATCCTTTTCCCCACTCCAATGCCATCCATCATCCTTCCCCCACCTCCGTCTCATCCATCATCTTTTCTGCTACCTCCATCTCATCCTTGATCCCTTTCCCTACCCCTATGTCATTCATCATTGCTACCTCTACCTCCATCTCATCCATCATATTTTTCCCAACCCTATCTGATCTATTACCCTTTTCCCTACATCCAACTGTCGGCGGCGCAGTGGCCGAGTGGTTAACGTGTTCAGCTCGTAATCCTAAGGTCGCGAGTTTGAGCCCCGGCCAGAAAACTGTGTTGTGTCCGACTTTGTTCCAGTCGACTCAGCTGTATAAATGAGTACCAGTTCTGCTGGGAGCTAACCTGCGACAGATTAGGGTCCTGTCCAGGGGGAATCAAAGACTCTTATCCACTTAACACTACCGAAACCGGAGATAAGCACCGGCCTAATGGGCCTGTAGGCTCGAGAAAGGATTTAGCTACATCCAACTCATCTATCATCCCTTTCCCAACCCTCCGGCTTATCGATCATCCCTTCCCTACCCCCATCTCATTCATCATCCCTTCCCATACCCGTATCTCATCCATGATCCGTTCCTCTACCCCTATATCATCCATGATCCCTTCCCTTATCTCCATCTCCGTTTCATCCACCATCCCTTCTCCTTCCCCTCCCATCTCATCGATCATCTCTTCTCCTACCTCCATCTCATCCATCATCCCTTTCCCAACCCCCGTCTTATCCGTCACCTCTTCTCCTTCCTCTATCCCATCTCATCGATCATCTCTTTCCCTACCTCCATCTCATCCATCATCCCTTTCCCAACCCCCGTCTCATCCATGATCCCTTCCACTACTCCATCGTCATCTATCATCCTTTCCCCTACTCCAATGTTATCCATCATCCCTTCCCATACTTCCATGTCATTCATCATCCTTTCCGCTACCTCCATCTCATCCATGATCCCTTCCCCTAGTCCCATGTCATCCATCATCCTTTCCCCTACCTCCATCTCATCCATCATCCCTTTCTCAACCATTGTCCCACCCATCATCCCTTCCACTACGCCCATCATCCCTTCCCCTACCCATATCTCATTCATCACCCCTTCCAATACCTCCATGTCATCCATCATCCCTTCCCCTACTCCAATGTCATCCATCATCCTTTTCCCCACTCCCTTGTCATCCATCATCCTTTCCGCAACCTCCATCTCATCCATGATCCCTTCCCCTAGTCCCACGTCATCTATCATCCTTTCCCCTACCTCCATCTCATCCATCATCCTTTCCCCTACCCCCATCTCATCCATCATCCCTTCCACTACCCCCACGTCATCCATCATCCTTTCCCCTATCCATATCTCGTCTATCACCCCTTTCACTACCCCCATGCCATCCATCATCCTTTCCCCTACCCCCACCTCATCCATCATATACCCTCATCTCGTCCGTTATCCCTTCCTTCTCCCCTGTCCAACCCTATCTTATAAAAAGATAAAAATTAATGACGTAATACATGAAAACAGAATTTCTAACAAGGAAACTATTGCCTATTTAGGACAGCAATCTTCGCTTTCCCCTCATGAAACAGTTCGCTTTCTTTTCTCAGATACTAATCTCAGCCTCATTGGTCATTGGAAACTAGACGGTACCGACCCAGATGTAAGGTAAGTAGATGAGCTCTTTAGTTTCTTCTTTTTCAACGTTACTTCACCCAGATTAGTATCTATTTGCATAAGAAAAAGAAAAGAAATTTTAGGGTATCGCGGGAAGGGCAAAAAATGGCCAGAAGATAATTGGTGGATGATCTCGCATTTTCTTGAGTCGCTTTTAAACCTTCAATTACTTTGTTAGTAATACGTAAAAACATTGTCTGTGTTCCTTCATGTTTGCTTTGTTTAATAAATTGGACCAAAAATATCAAAATCAGCGGCGTTTATGGCATGATATACATACCCGCCCCCGATTCTCTACCCTCGTTATATACGGCTTATATTATCCAATGAGATAATAAAACTATTTGATAAGTTAAATAGTTGCAGTTCATATTCCTTCGAAGCTGACTTAACCCGTTTTAACAAATAAAAGGAGTGAGGCAGTCTCTAAAGAGTTATAATTTTTTGTTTGTTTACATTTTCAAATGCTAACTTGTGCACAAAACCGAGTGCAGCATCAAGTTGGGTATTGAAACATCAACAATAACATTGTTTATATCACAAATAGTATGAGTTAAGATTTTATAATTAACAATATCATTTTCATTGTCTCCTTCATGTCCGTTTTTGTTCTCATTTTTGTTGTCATTTTTATTTTTAATGACATGTCAGCTTCATTTTGATGTCTTTTTCATTTTCAATACTTCAATTAAATTACACTACTCCAAAAGCAGACAAATTTTTTTTGTGTCTCTTTATGAGTAAAGGTAAACCAAAGGCTACAGGGACCGCAGAGGGGGAGGGGTGGGTAGGCCTATAGCCCTAGGATTTACTAGGATTTATTTCTGGGGGACCAGTTGTCGGCGGCGTAATGGCCGAGTGGTTAGCGTTTTCGACTACTAATCCTAGGGTCGCCAGTTCGAGCCCCGGTCAGACCACTGTGTTGTATCCTTGAGCAAGACACTTTACCTGACTTTGTTTCTAGTCGACTGAGCTGTATAAAAGAGTACCATCTTCTGCTGGGAGCTAACCTGCAATAGAATATTGTCCTGTCCAGGGGGAGTCAAAGACCCTCATCCGCTTAACACTACAGAAACCGGAGATAAGTGCCGGCCCAGTGAGCTACTTAGGCTCGGATTTACTATTTGATTTTACTATTTGAAACTTTGGCACCTAGGTTTATTTAATGCAAAGGCTGTATTGGATAGTATTCTTGACTTGCAATCACTCCCTAGAGACGCCAAAGACAAAAGACGAAGTGGCCATGTTGGTTCCATAAACAAAATAAATCATCTAAAGTCTTTTGTTTAAGAGAATCAACATGGCCGCTGTGGTGTCAGGTGCAACTCATCAATAACAAGTGAGGACGTCTATGTTATGTTTATCAAGGTTTAAGTAAGACGGCGCGCAAATGCAAGATAAATGACAAACACTTCTTTAGCGTTAGTTTGTACGGGGCAGATGTTTTAGCCCTACCTCTTTAAAGTGGTCTTCGCTGCCCCTGAAGCATATTGTAGTCTTTAAATCCACTGCTCCTTAACAATTCCAGACTGAAAGGGGACGCTTTGTACACGACAGTTGATGGACGCCAAGCCCTGTACGTCAATGGTCAACCTGGAACATATGCCGAGACGCCAGCTTTTGACCTTCCATCCGAGTTTACATTGAGTTGCTGGGTCCGACTTCAAACGCCGTCCAAATACAACACCATTTTTAGTGATTGGTCTCATCCTTACAAGTTTTGGCTCCATTTTACTATGGATAAAGCAGAGCATATAGGAATACTCATTAGAAATACTAACCAAGGGAATATCATTTTTCACAATGTTCCATTTGTTGGGTAAGCAAAATTTAACAAAAATTGGTTTGTGTTTTGATTTTGGCCGGTAGACCTAAGTTAAGACTAAACAACTTAGTTTCAATATAGTTATATTTTTTTAAAGACCAAGAAACTTCTAGAACTCGTCGTACCGTCTCAACAAGGTGATGTATTTCAATACATAAAATATAATTTGTGCGATTTAAAAATCTCGTTCGGTTGTATAACCCTGTTACATTGTGCACTAATCGGAAACGGAAAACAGTTCGAATTAGCGGGGATTTGAATTAACTGACTTTAATTTAACTGCTTTTGTATCAAAAACCAAATCCTGGGGAGACTGAATCTTTTTCGAATGAGCGGGAATATCGAATTATCCGAGTTCGAATTAAAGTCATGCAGGGTTGAACTGTTTAACGAAACTCTGCAGTTTCACTAAATCTGGCAGTACTAACAAATGTTAAACATACTTGGCGGTTAACTAAAACGTTACAATGTGCTCAATGATTTTGTCCCTCAAAAAATTTTGATTTTGTTTGATAGGAATGAAACATCAATCTTACGAGTACTTCAAAGGACTAGTGCTACTTCTTGAATACTTTTCTGGGCCCGGTTGTTCAAAGACGATTAGTCCTAATCCAGGGTTAATTACCATGACAACCAATAGGTTTTCTCTAATAAGCCCCTCGTCTGGAAGATCACAAAATAAATAAGTCCCCCTTGGGCTTATTAGAGCGTTTTACGGTGCTCTTGGAATTTCGTACTCACAGAGCAGTACTAACCTTGATTTTAAACACAAATATCAACTTTTGCTTTCAGTGCTGAGAGGCTGAAATGGGCGCACGTCGCCGTGACCTGGAGAGGAGCTTCAAAGAAAAGTTTATTTTACCTTAACAAGAACCTAAAGTCTACTAAAGTGTCATCATTAAGCAATGTTCAGATTGCGACGAACAACCACGCTGTTTACGACATCGGACTGAAAAGAGATAACCGCAACGAACCACAGTTTATAGGCCTTGTGAAAGATTTGGCGGTGTTTGGAAAAGTGTTGACACCAGGGGAGATTGGCCAAATCAGCAGTAAGTTTCTCAGGCATCTTTTTCGAATCTTTTGCTTCCACCGTGTTTTTAATGTGTGCATGGTTCTTAACAAATTGATGTGTTAAACAAAATGTTTGATGTAAATGAAAACCTGAATTGTAGATCTGCACAGTCGCTTGAAAGTGCTGCTAAGCCAATCTGGCAGAATTTTCGGTAGGACTCTATGGTACGAAAACATGATTTTGCCGAAAAAAAGTTTCAAATTGAATACAACGCAACTTTTTACAGCAGTTTGAATATCTCTAAACTAGCAGCCATCTTGATTTACTCCTTCCGCTGGCCAAAACCTAAGACTGCAGGCGCATGGCGGGAAACGTAGTCTGGATGAAGAGCACCGGATTTCACATGCTCATTGGGTAGAGCATCTGACCGGTAATCAGAGGGTTGCGGGTTCGATTCCCGTCAGTGACTCAGAATTTTTTCTGATCACTCAAACTGAGTAGCGCTTTCCTTCATTCATTAAAACACCAAGTTGCGAACTTCAACATAAAAAAAACATGCCAGAGGTTGGGAAGAAAGAGTCCAACCGATGAGGGCTCTCATGAGCCAAAAATGTATTAAGGCCCTTGAGACTAGCTAAGCAAGAATGCCTTTGAATGACTTCGTTTGTAAATTTCTCTTCTTTATAAAACCTAAAGATAATTTTTCATTTTATAAACCAGATGGGAACTTTGAGCAAAAGGGAGTCTGGATTGGTTTGAACGATCTAAGATCTGAGGGAAAATTTGAATGGAGTGATGGGTCAGCGGTTTCGTTCACCAAGTGGAAGGATGATCAACCGAGCGCCAAGCATACACTTGAGGACTGTGTCCGAATGGAAGACACCAAGTGGGATGATGATTCGTGTGGAATGCAACTTTATTTTGTGTGTGAGAAAAACTAATTGTGCATGCGCGTCTACGAGTCAGAAAAGCTTTGGGTTCTCACTTTTTTGATAAATCAATGGTTCTTGTACAACAAAAATAGTTTTAATGCAAAAATACGCGTTCGAGCTCACCAAATGGGTTTTTTTTTTGTCTAACTTAAGAATCTGAAAGCTGGTTTTGATAAACACAAACAGCAGGAGCAACTAGATATGTTGTAATTGTAGTTACAAGTACTAGAAAAGGTTGCATCGAATAAGAAAATCGAGCTTTCAAATGATGCGATTTCTTGTAGGAGTTGAATTTGTTTAGGTTCTTTGATTAATCATTCTAGTTAATCAATCGGAGTAACTGGTTTTAATTTAAACAAAATTCATTAATTCTTCAAGGAGTTACGCGTTGGTCCTTTCACTCTTGATAAGGAAGCCCAACAAACTGAGTACAAACAAACTGGAAACAAGGCTTTACAAGTGCTCCCAATTAATCAGGGCCTTTCAGCACCTGACACCACAGGCGGCCCAGGCTGTAATAGTAATCATGAATAAATGCGATGTAATCAAATATGTACAAGGGTTCGTTAACCTCTTTTTCATCTTTTTTTGGACGACAGACAAAATCGAGTAAGGGTAACCAACTGCCAGTCTTCCCTCTGCCCAACACAATTCTTTGACTTGCGCAGTCGGCGATAGCTTTGCGACCGCCCGCCAATTAAGCCATGGAGGCCTAAATTTTCTACCTTTAGCCCGGAGAGCTCACGTGAGAAAAACATGGCGGTCTCTGAAGCCGAGAAACTGTAAGCGGTTAAATGTGTTTAACACGTCAGTTAGCTACTCGTATTTCATAACTGTCTTAAATATTTAAAATTTTAACACACCAATTCAGTACTTTATTACTGGCTGAAGAAGGCTGGTTTGGCCAGCTGAAATATAGTGTCTAAAATTTATAAAGTTGTGCCGAATACTAGTATTTTTCTGAGAGCGAAATCTAGTTGTTTTTTCAAGTCGTCAGCAGACAACTAGGCCGAAAATATAGTTGCCAAAACATCAGTTTTAAGCATGATTAACACAAAAGAAAACAAAGCCGGTGATAGTTAATCGGTTGCTTGATATGTATGCCTACAAAAAAGTTTGGCAACTGAAAAAGCTGTTGATGACAGCACCACATCAGACCACATGGCACATCTGTCTTTTCTCCCATGCTTCAGTGGCGTATATTACTCACAAAGCTCCGAGCGACTTTCAAAAAAACAATATAGAGGGGGGTGAGCCAGTTTTGCTTCCGAAATGCAAAACAAAGCAATGGCAGAAAGGCGCGAATTCGAAAACTTGCACAAACAATAGAAAATCATACAAATGAGGTGAGCAAATTTTATTACCCTTAAATCGACGAGTTTCTGTTATTTCAATACGATTGTCAAAACCTGTCGTAAGAAACATGAGAAAAAGTGGCCAAAAAGCGCTCTTTGGGTGTACTCCCGCCTTAATAGTGAGAGAAAGTGTGCCAAGTGGTGGGGGTGGGGAGTTATTAAAACTTGAAGCTCTAGACCGAGTAGATGGTATTATTATTATTGCTTATTATTGAAAAAGGTGACCTTCTCCCCTTCCTTTGATTAAGACTTCTGAACAGATTTTGTTTTGAATTCTGCCACACACGTCAGTTAGCTACTTGTATTTCACAACCGTCATAAATAGTTAAATTTTAACACTCCAATTATGCACAAACAAAAAGTTTATTAAAGACTATAAAACACTGGCCCCCGGTCCACGGACCACTCCCACGGACCATCATACGGACCACAGCACCACCAACTGACCACCTTAGCAAATTCCATGCATGACTTTCCGTTTGTAATTTGTATCAAATTTATTTTTCAGTTTATTCACTTTGACCATTTTTCATATCAAAAAACCAATTTTAATGACCAATTTCTATGGACCAAAAAGCCACCACCAAGAACTACCAAGGTAAAAAATGATTGGATCCCGGTCAGGACTGACCCGATCGATGTTCTCTTTTGTTTTATGTGGGTCTAAGGCGACTCGTGGCCAGGCCCTCTCTGCATGCTTAAAGCTGGGCGATAACCGCTTTTTCTGAATTACCACCCAGAAGGTTCGAAAAACAGGTACAAACAGTTTAATCTTGGTTTAATAATACTTCGAAAAAATAGAGCCTCTGTGTATTGCATATATATCAGTGTACTGATAAAATAAAAAAGACCCTACATTAGAAAAATCTCTGCACCTGGCCCCTTCCTTGGTATTGGCCTGTGTCAATGAGAGTGCTAACAGTAACACAAAATTCATATATAATCTCTCGTCAGTTCAGCTGCAACTTGTCAATAACAAAACAACAGTCATTATCAATATAAAAACAAGTGGTTAACATAACCAATGTATATTTTGCTGCTAACATCAAGAAATATCACTCTCTCAGTCTGCAGAGAAACGTTCTAAGGATGTCATGAAATCAAATGCATAGCAGTTTAAAAATTCATTTTCAATTTTGCCGTTAGCTAGATGTTCTTCCCAAGTTGTGCCTCCACCATACATGGAAAGCAATAAATACTACTAGCGCAGTAACTGAAATACATTGTTCGCTTCACCTAATAAGATTCAACAAGAACTGAGCACTCCATACACATAAATGCGCAACGGGGAACAATCAATCATTGAATCAACAGAATAAATGTACATATCCCGTTCATAATACTAAGCCCATAACGGAGAGATAAAAAATACTGTATAGAAATAGTTACTATATCCCAGTTTAAACCGAGCTCCAAATTAATGCCACAAAACCTTTGATTTGTACGTCAAATTTGTACAATCCTTGCTAATGTGGTGGAAAACCCAAATAGCACATAGGCCCTGGATGCGGTTTCAATTGAAAACCCCAACAGTTTCTTTAAATTTTCTGTGATGCCCTCCCAGCCTCGTTTCCATGCTTATTGAAAGCACCAGCATCACAATATTTGGGTATCAAAAAGGTTGTTAATAGAGTAAGGTAAGGTGGTAAAGTGGGGGGGGGGGATGGTCTGTAAGGTAGTCCGTTGGCTGGTGGGCCATGGGGGTGGTCCGCCGCGCCAACCGAGGCCAGTCTTTTATAGTGTCTCAAAAATTTATAAAATTGTGTCGAATACTAGAATTTTTCTGAGAGCGAAATCTAGTTGCTTTTTCAAGTCGTCAGCATCCAACTAGACAAAAATATAGTTGCCAAAACATTTATTTTAAGCGTGATTATTACAAAAGAAAACAAAGCCGGTGATAATTACTCGGTTGTTTGAATATGTGTGCCTACAAACGTTTGGCAACTGAAAAAGCTGTTGATGACAGCACCACATCAGACCACATGGAACATCTGCGTTTCCTTCCACGATTCAGTGGCATATATTACTCACAAAGCTCCGCGAGCGATTTTTAAAAATATAACATGGAGGTGGGGGGGTGGGGAGCCAGTTTCGTTTCCGAAATACAAAACAAAGCAATGGCAGAAAGGCGTGAAAACTTGCACAAACAATATATAAATCACACAAATGAGGCGAGCAAACTTTCTTACCCTTAAATTGATGAATTTCTGTAATTTCAACACGATTATCAAAACCTCCATACTAAGTATTGTAAACTACTGCAGAATACAGCATATTCATAATATTCGCAACTTGATCTTGGACTGCCTCTGGTGTCGATAAGTCACACGCTGAAAATGAAATCATTCCGGATCCGCCCAGTCAACATTACTCACTTTCGTCCTCTGCCATTTTTTACTCGTATAACTTCTCTCGTTCCGAAATGCTTATGATAACACATACGTTGCCTCGAATTTAAATTCCTTACAGACAAACTGTAAATTTTGCTGAAACAGAAAACACAGAACAGTTAATTTTCTATTTCAGGTTAGGTTAGACCACTGACTGTGGAAGACCTTTTCTATTTCTTTACCTAGTCTCCACTCATCTCGAGTGATAAGTCATTTCAGTCATGCGCGTGGGAATCGGGCTGGAAAAAAATTCGCTTTGATCGCTCCAAGATGCAAATCTATTTTTAAAAAAGCGTTGTTATCGTTGTTTATGTTGGATCGGTCAAACAGTCACCTTTCCACCAATTAAAACTCGAGATTGAAAAAAGGGGAAACCCCCTGCATGCTAGCAGTCGAGAGAGCTCTTCGCAACGATGGATGTGTGCGGAGATTCTCAAGCTGGAGTCGTTCGAACGAAAGAATAAAATTCATCAGGTACATTTTTTAAAATTTAATGACATATTAACAATAATTCACATAAGAGCAACTAGCTAGTCGAGTGTGACTTGTTCCTTCCAATTCGCGAAGTGACTTGCAAACCTCGCTGTCCGGATAGAGTCCGGAAATTGACCGAATTTGGTGTCGGGGTGAACGGCAAAATCTATCTTGAGTTTGAAGTCTTTCATTGATTTACATAATGTTAGTTTCTCGATGTTAATAGCAGTTTGCAGTCACATAACTTGTATGAGTTAAGTTGGAACGTGGTAATATTAAACCAATCGCGATCATTTAGTCTTTTGACAACCGTTGTAGATTTTAATACAGTAGAGTTTAATGTTTTGATGCTGTGGTTATGTTGTATCGGTCGAGCTTTGGTCTTTTAAGATGTAAAATTAGGAAATTCAAACGACAAGGGAGATTTTCCCCCCATACTGATGCTGAAATGATAACTGGCTTCGCCTCAGTTTATCATTTAGACTCATTGAAAGTCCGTCAAGGGATAACCATTGCTATATTGTAATATCCCTCGAGATCGCGTGACTAATAAATAGTTTCAATCCTATTAGAACACAAGAAACTTCAATCCAATACGGTATCTATCAGGTTGTTCAGTGCTTTCTGCTAGTTCTTTGCTCAAACAAGCGGCGAAAGAGAACATTTTTTAGGTTTCCTTCAATATTTCATCGAACATAAAGAGTAAAACGCTAAACCTAAATAACGTATGCTGTTGTTTGTGAATTACGCAAGATAAGAAACACATAATTTAACTAGAGGGGAATAGGGGGCACTAAACATCCCTTAACCAGGAATACAAAGAACAAATTGACGAAAGAAAGTGCGTACTTCTCATAAATTACTCGTCAAATAGGTCAAGCAAGCCAGTTGAGAAACACAGTTCCATCTTAACATACAACTCAGCCAATATTTTAATCCGAGAGAGTTGAGCTGGTTCAGTATAAAGTTTTTAACTGAATACGAAGAGGATTGATACTTGGGCCCGTTTCATGTGCATTTGTGTATGAAAATTCTCAAGACTGTGATAATATTTAAAGCGGAAACAAATCTAATATTAGGGTTACGTTGGATTGGTCCAACAAGCTAAGATTTGATCAATTAAGATCATTCCCCTGAAAAAAAATCCGCACATAGATTTTTTCAATCTTTTTCCCATCACGGGGGAATACAAAAAACGAAAAAAAAAGGGGGGTGCCCGATTTATAGCGTTTTAGAGGTTTAGCTAATCAAGTGTACCCCCTCCCCCTCCCCCGGTAATGCCACATGACAGGTGTCTGGTCCTTGTTTCTAAGTATTTCATATATCTCCTGATTTCAAACAAAATAGCCGTGTTTTCTTTTGAAACAATATGTGATAAAGCTTTGATCATATCTCAAGTTTTCAAAGCAATGATCAATGACACATATAAACGTTACCGTATTTATGCACATAAAAGGCGATGTTATTGTGTAAACAAAAACGTTTTCGATTATATTTCAAGTTTCTGTCGATATTTTTTTAAAAAAGTTTTTAAATTATTTAAGATCATTTACGCGTTAATGAAATGCGCAAAAGGAATTAGGGGTTCCCCGTATTCGTTGGCGAGGTTTGGTCTCGGACCACACCGCTGCCATTTTGGGCCTTATTGCAATAAATGACGTTGTTATTTGCAGAAAGGGATGCGCATTGCAAAAAAAAGGGGAATGAGTGGAGTTAAACATGTAATACTAATCAGCGATCGGCCGAACAGTTGCTTTTAAATTATTAAAACTCGAGATTAATAAACGGGGAAGCCCATTACATTCTGGCTCCTCCTAAATTGATCTACAGTTGGTACAGGATTTAATGGAGCCGAAACCGATTGTGGAGTTGCACACAGTTTGGGAATCCTGCTGACGAACAGTAATTGTTTTGTATTTTATTATTATTATTATTATTTTTAATTTCAGCAGCATGTACAGTTGAAGTCTGTAATTATTTAAATTTATCAACAATGGATGTGTTGAAACTCAAAAATCAAACTCGTCAGGTACATTTTCTAAAGTTTAAACACATGTTCTTATTAAGAGATATAGTTCATGGTTATCGTGTGCTGGCCGGTTTATCCTGTTATGGATGCACTTTCATTAATTAAGCTCCTTGTAAAATTTTCGCTTTTACTTGAGCTGACCCGATTTCACGTTATTAGTTTCCTTGCCCGCCATATATCAGTTGAATTTTGCTGCAAAACCTCAAACAGAATTACCCACGCCCCTTAAATGAAAGTATTCTGACACATACGTCGCTTCGCTAAAAAGTCATTTTTGTTAAGACTGATTAATTATTGCTGTCGAGCGAAGCGAGACAGCACACTATTCTTACCGAGTTCAGCAAGTGCATTGCGACGAGTATTAGGCGTTCAAAATCATGATTTTGGAATGCACCTTCTTGCATTTTGATCGAGCATATCCAATATTTTCGTGCAATTATTTGTTGGTGAGCACATGTTTTTACCGAATGAATCGAGTGCCAAAAGATTGGCGGTACGTATTAGGCATTTTAGTTGAATATTACAATTTCCAAGTTCAAAACTACAGTCGGTTTTCGTTCGTTCCTTCCGGCCTCCTGACTCCTTGCTCCCCCTGCAGTCTAGCCGGGTGCACCCCAATTTCCTGTCATTTTTGCCAGTGGGTACCTCCAACAGTCAACAGATTGTTTCTGTCCATGAGGTCCAACCTGCATTTGCCTTAAAAAGCACATGCATGCTTTCATCGAGGAAATGTTGTGTTGTGTGTTTGCAAAGCTCTCAAGTCAATCCGTTGTACAGAGAAAAAAGGTTACATCAGCTGTCTCTCAAGTCAATCCGTTGTGCAGTATGTTATTCAGTTCATTTTTCGCACTTATTAACTTAGGGTTAGGGTTAGGGTTTGCATTGCGTCTTGCTATCTCTGCGCTTTGTATGCAGTATGACAGTGTCGAGGCCATGATGATGAACTGAATAAGGGAAGCCTCAAATACCGATTTTGCCCACAAGAAACGTCAATTTTACGTTTGGAGGGGGGGGGGGGGGGGTTGGCGGAAACGACGTTTATCTGTGACACGTCATGGGTAAATTCGAGGTTTTTGTTAAAAAATTCAGGGCATTCTGGAAACATTTTGGAAAGGGAAATAAAATTACTTTTGCCTTATATTCATTGGTCAGTTTTTACGTTTTTAATTTCACAAAATTTATGTTGTTTATACAGTAGTCTGGGATCAGACAAGAGATTTTCTGCAGATAACTTTGTGTTTACTTACGATTTGATTGCAGCTAAAGGCTGCGGTGTACAGCTACTAAAAACGCGAGAAAGTAGTATCTCTCATATCAGCGCTGTCAAGACTTGTTTGCCGCTGGGCGTTTTTATATGTTTTTTAAAATAGTATTTATATACTGTTCAATTTGAAACTATGATTTTAATTTTAAAAACTCAATATCGAGTATTTCTCACAGCGAGCCAAAAATCGATGAAATTAGCCACAAGCTCATTTGTTTCTGTTGAGCTCGCCGGCGGTCACTGCTGACAGCTGATGTAACCTTTTTTCTCTAGAACGTGTTCTATATTTTGTTGCTTTTTTCATTCGGTCATAAGTTTGACGATTACTGTTTTTTTTATAAGTCTCACAGGCGTTTGAGCTGAATCAAATCTTCATCGAAGCATTTAATGATAAAACTGACTTTGATGGAAACTTCAGCAAGGACATTTTAAATAAAGTTGTAACACCTTAACATGTTTTCAGAACACAAAAAAATCGATAAATTATTTTGACGTTTCTAAATTCAGTTTAGTTGTACTTTTCCCCACAAATGGGCGTTGCAGGTCCACCATAAGACCAGAACAGCGTTTCCTCTAATTAATTTCTGGACAGGTGTTTTGGAAGAATTGTTTAGTGGTGCAACTTTTAAAATCTTTTCAGTAAAATCTGTCGCCATTCATCATATTACCACGTGTAAATACAACTACGAGCAAGTGATTTATTTTTTCCTTCGGCTTTCACATTGTTGTTCTAAAAAGTGACCAAAACCAGCTTTCAGTTTTTTATTGTTCTTGGTTTTAAGTCTTAACAATAATTCTTTTTAAAAAACAATACCCAATACTAACATAATTGGAGTTTATGACTTTTTGCCGACGTTTGTTGCATAAAGATTGTCGTGTCGCTTCGTGTTTATCGTGCAGAGATCAAGTTGATCGCCTTATAACTCACCACTTATTAATCGTCGTCAAACAGCTGAGTTGTTATCATTGTATGTTGAACAATTAAAAGAATCCATTTTTAACTTTAGATTTTTCTATTTTCCTGTGAGAGTACATTTCAATGAGTAGTGAAATTGATCTCACCAATTGCCTTGTCATGACTGTGAGCGTTGCATTGCACTGCTATGCGATTCAAGGAAAATCCATTGCCTAACTAGTGAATTCCACGCTAAATTTCACTTCGATCCCTCGTCAGGCAATGGATTTACCTATAGAACGCAGACTAAATCTCGTATGATTGTAAATGAAAGCACTCGTTACGATCGCTCACCATTTCCCTTCCGAGGCTGGATAGTTAAGTTTCCAAAAATATCCTTAAAAAGACTATCAATTGACCTAACGATCCATTTAACGGCCATTTAATGTTTTCAGTTACTTGGCCGGCAGTCAGTGTGTAATTTGGTATCGCTATTCTTGTATCATGGCAGAGAAAAAAAACATGTTGAAATCAAACTATGTTGTAGTCAACAAAAGCTCTTGGTGATTCTTGTAAATATAAAGGACTTCAAGTTCAATTGAAAAATACTGTTGGTTTCTTTAGTATTTGGGAAAAAGTCGACTGCCAGCCATTTAGTGTTTTCAATTTCTTGGCCGGCAGTCACGCGAATGCAGTGTGTATTTAGTGTCACTACTCTTGTATCACGGCAGAGGAAAGAAAACATGTTGAAATCAAATAAAGTGTAATAAAGAAAGCTCCTAGTGATTATTGATAAAAATAAAGGACTTTCAATTGAAATATGCTGTTGATTTATTGAGTAATTAAGAAAACGTCGACTGCTGGCCGTTAAGTATTTACAAATTCTTGGCCGGCAGTCGCATTTAATTTCACACAATTTTAAGTAGAACGCAGACTAAATCTCGTATGATTAATAAATTAAAGCACTCGTTACGATCGCTCACCATTTTCCTTCCGAGGCTGGACAGTCAAGTTTCTAAAAATATCCTTTATTTTGTGTTGAAGACCTGACGGATCAGACTGCCGGCCATTTAGTGTTTTCAATAATTGACCGGCAATCACGAACGCAACTTGTATCTCAATGGTATATAGGGAAAGAGAACGTGTTGAAATCAAATAATGTTGTAGTCAACGAATGGACTTGGTTGTTTGAAATATCTATAGGAACTTTCAATTGAATGTGTTGTTGATTTCTTAATTTCTTGAGCAAAGGGGAAAACATTTACCAACTGCCGGCAGTAAGTCACGAATTTTCTAAGTGTCGTCGAACAAACCATCGCTACTCAATACCGAGGAAAGACAAAAGGCTGAAAGGAAATCATACTGTAGTCAACAAAAGCTCTTAGATATTCTTGATAAATATTAGGGACTTTCAATTGATCAACACTCGTACACTTCTTGAATTATTGAAAAAAAAATAGACTGCCAGGCATTAATAGTGTTTTCAATTCCTTGGCCGGCTACCGGCCATATAGACACTTCATATTATATAATGGTAGCCGAATATATTAGCTCTTTTTAGTTGTTTCAGGTGGTCAGTCACCTAATTCTAGACTAATTTCTGTAATACTTAATTTCTACATAATGGTAAAAATGTGCATTTTAATGTTGTTGCAGAGAAGAAAATGGTTATCTACGATTGGATATGCGATAAAGCAAAGCAAGAAAGATTTTGTCAAATGAAAGATGGTGGAGTGTGCAGTGTGTTTGACTGGCAGGGCCTTGTTGAGGCATACTTTGAAGACGGTGTGTACAGAGGCAAAAAGGTGTATAAGAATCTTTCTCCAAGAGAGAAAGGAAACACACTGTGGCAAGCTTTACGGGGGAAAGGTGTTAAAGAACTCGAACTAAAGGGTGCTAATTCCAAGGGACTTGTGGCATGTCGCACACTGCTCATGCCTGAGGAGTTCATCAAGAAATATTGGGAACCCAAAATGGTAAGAAACTATTTGTCTAGATGTGAATACACATTCAATTTTAAGATTTATTGCTTCGAGCGAAGCGAGCAGTAACACTATTACAGTCCATTGTGGGATCCCTGTGTCGCACGATAGTAGTCTATCTCGTGAGTGGGAGGGCGATGGATGATTTTAGCGCCTGCAATGTCGCAATATCATACGGTGCCTACAGTGTCGCAATATCATATGTCATCAGCGGTAGTTAGTGAATGGTATTAATTGTTTCTCTGTTTTTTGCAAATGACTATATCACTTGCACCCTTACTCGCAGCACTTTACTTTTGATAAAAACTACTAGTATAGATATTATATCGGCCTCAGTCGTAAACAAATAAATGTTTGACAATGGGAATCGTTGCTGTGCATCGCCCTTTTTTCCATATCTTTTTTACATCGCCCGCTAGCTCTAATATTCTACTGCATGAATTTCAGTTAAGCATGCGCTGCGGAAAAATCGTCCACAACGAAAAAATTCCAATTAATCCTTACAACTGGCATGGTAAACTTTATGAGCCAAACTCCAGAAATCTGTGTACATACATCAGTTAATCTTTACTTTTACTGACTGTTTATGTACAGAACTACATACAATATAAATATAAACATTGCAAACGTAATTCTTTATAATAACTAAAAATTGTGAAAGTCTGATACCAAAGATCAATATAGGCACATTTCCAGGCTTGCAAACACTTTTCGTTTCTCCCTTAATCGAACTGATGATGTGTTGCTTTTAAAATTAATCCGAAGGAAAATTAGGCTACAGAAACTGAGTACTCGTAGAAGTTTTTTTTTGTTATGCATTTATCTATATTTTGTCTTGTTTTAGTTTCAATGGTTTATATATATTCTTCCAGAACGATGAAGAAGCACTTGTATTTCACGACTTAAAAGCACTTTTCCCAAAACACGGATAAATTCAAGTAACTTCTCTTACGAGTGCTAGCTTTATTTGACTTTCTGGTACTTCTTCCGGCACTAGTGAAATGGCCTCAGGAAACGAACAAGACTTTTTGTGGGGATAGGGGAGAGGGAAGGGCGCGAGGAAATTGGCAGTTGATATGCAAGGCCATTTACCCTTTCCCTCACCCTGTGATTTTTTGTAAGCTTACGAAGAACATGCATATAGGAAAGGACGATTGTCTAATAACTAGCTTGAAAAATCTGTTCCACCGGCTAAGAAAACTTCAAATTGAACCTCTGTTACACCAACATATTACATAGTAGGTATTCATCCAACGAAGTCGAAGGTTTCGCGAAAATTTCTCACAGATATCATTGCTACTGATCACGAGGACGCATAAAGGTTGTACCGTAGAATGAAGTTGCATTCAAAGTAGGGGAAACCCTGATTCATGCAGTTTCAAGATAAGTCACTGCATGGTTGCCAGCCTATAAACATTAAGCTTGTCGGTGTGGGCGCGCAATAAATTACAAGCTGTGCCAGAAAGAAAAGAAAAGCAGATTTAAATTTAAAGTTCAGCAGGGTAAACGGCAAACAAAGGCCGCAACCAAACTAGGCCTCTTAAAAACGAAGTTGGGGCTCTTCCCATGGACGGCGGAACAGCGGAGGGGGGGGGGAGGGACAGGGTTGGCACTGCCCCCCCAATAATTTAGTTGAGGGGCAAGCTCCCCCCCCTTATAACTTTCTTGCTAACAACAGTAACTTTTGAAGAGTAATTTCGTATTTTACAATGAACGAACACTGTGCCTCTGCTCACATATCAGTGTTGCATGCATGACGGTCGACAGGAAAGTTCTCAACTCTCCAGGATCTTTCATGTCACCTTTTAAAAACTAATAGATATACATTCTAAAGTACTAGTAGATGAACTCCACGGTGACGAAAAAATTTCAAAAATGCTGACAAGATCTCTAGCTGATTCAGTTAATTTTCAAAAATTACTGACTATAAAGAAAAGGCTGTGCCCAGTACTCGTCCCAGCTTGTACAGATGGTCTATATCGAACGGTCATAGTTCACTATTTTGAAATTAGCGGCTAGAGATCGGGTCCCAGTCGCACGTGCCAAAATAAGCTCGACAACATCGTTCATCCCCCCCC
>JAOBRD020355609.1:0-20478 GCA_027575215.2 Hydrozoanthus sils | reverse complement strand
TGCCCACCCCCCCCCCCCCCCCAACAATATTAACTGGGTCGACCTTTATCACGGTATTCTAGCTCAGCGTGCGGGGCTTATTCGACTAGAGCGGCGCTAACTCGAGGTTTTCTCATACAATTAATATTATTTTCATTTTGGATACAGTCAGAGTTATAAATTAGGTTTTTTTGAGGGCCATACCAGTTAGTTTTGAGCCAGCATCTTGACGTAGCTCTCTTCATGACCAACAAATCATTTACTGGAGCCAATGGGAATAAGTGGGAATAAGCTGCTTCGTTAATCTGAAAGGATTCTTAGTTTGGGCTAGTGTCAAACCGCGAATTGTTTTGCCAGGTTTAGTTCGATGTTGAGCCCATTCCTGTGGCATGCTACAAGTCACCTTGTTTGACAGCAATCTACTTCCATAGGCATAGCAGTCTATGTGCCTGAGGGAATGGACGATTGCTCGCAGTTTTTCGCATATTTTATATGTGTAAAGATGGTAAAAAGTAGCTAAATCTTTACCACATAGAATTATAAGACTGCTTGCAAGCGAACATTAAGAAAGGATTGATACAAATTTATGAATCTAGTGTTCCTAGGCAGGCACGTGACCTCGAGGCCATATCTATTTATATGAAAATAGGCAGCCTGTGCTGACTTTAACAGACAATGGGTCATTCGAAACGGCAAACAAAATTCCAAGAGTAGAATTTTTGATTTACCAACTCTAGCAAAGAGCAAACCAGCCTCCGATGTGAGACTGCTATCCCTGACTTTTTTGTGCCGCAAATGGGCCTTGATGTCTCGATGACAGTTTTCCAAAGTAAAACAGCAAGTAACTTCTGGATTGTCCTTGCTGGGTCCCCCTTCTCTAACTTCTACCCACACTTTCAAGTCCAGTATGGGAAGTTTTCCATCTTGCTGCTTTGAGGGGTAGTCAGTTTCTAGTTGGATGGAGGGGCGGATGTCGTTTCCTATTTGTTCGATTATCTTCATTATCCTTGCATCAGCACTATAGACTTTTGATTCTCAGCTATTATGGTTTCATCTTTAAACACCTGACCTTCTTTGTACCTCAATCCAAGCTCCGTAGCTTCCAACGCCATATTGATATTATCTACGTATCTTTTATTCATTCTCTGTACTATTTTAAGGCTTTGTAGTCTCTTCGTGAACTCTCCTTCCAGCCATATCACGAAGATTTGTGCAAGTACTCCTGTCAGTTTTGACCAATTGGACCACCTCTCACTTGCTTTCTGATTTCTTCGTCGAAGGTGTAAACATGCGTTTTCATAATCACAGTTAGCGCAATTCCCAGTGCTTCCTTTAACACCAGACGCTTGGTTTGTTCACTTGGTTGTTGGGCTGCATGGTGGTTTCCATGGCTTGAAGCGTTTTTCTTTTTGGGCCTCTGTGCCACTTGCAGTAATCGTTGGTAATTTTCTTCTGTTTGACTTCCGTACTGGACAGAATCCATCTAAACCAAGTTCTTTCAATCTCTCTGGTTTGCTGATTAACGCCACGTACAGTCCCATTATTCATAACCTACTCCTTCATAATCTACCCCTTCTTCAATCACAGGAAGCCCAGCAATGAGGCGTAAAACACACAGCTGTTATCTAACAAAAAAAAACCCGTTTTCGTTCTACCTGGGTACGTTCCGATTTGCTATCTTCAGCGAAGTAGCCATCCGCACTTAAATTTTGCCAGACAGTTTAGAGGATCTTGAAGATTTAATAGTAAGGGAGTTCTTGGTTACAACCATTTAAAAGTCAGAAAAATGAGGACATGCATGAGCCTGCTATCTCAAACAATATATATGAAGTACGTTAACAAATTGGTTTGTCATGGCGAGGACCAGATGTACAAAATGTTGCCCTGGGAAGACAACAGGGAGCTCCCAAACGCAGCAAACAAACTAAATATCAAGATACTCACAAGTCTCGGATTTCAAAGACTTTAAAGCCATAAAAGTTGAAATAGTGCGTGTAAAAACTTGTACAAAATGAAATGGGATCGCAATTAATCAAGTCTGCGTGGAACCGTAGTTAACCAATTGTGCGTTGTCCGCCTACTTGGTTTTTAATAGGGTCAAAACGCGCCCCCTTGTAAGAGCAAAAGCGCGACACAAGCAACGACGAAAACAAAAACTAAACGAAGGCGAGTCCTCTCCTCGTGGCCTTATGGACCGAGTAAAAAGAGAGAATGAAAACTAAACTGTTTTTTAGCTTATTTAGTTGCAAACAAAAATACACGTGTTAATAACAAAAGAGACACATCACATGGAGCTGTAAAACAATCAACATTGATTGGCTATAGAAATCTAAACAAACGCGCAAATTGAAAGAAACTGAATCGAAATGCCAAGGAAAGAGTTTTTCTTTGTGACTATATCCAATTTAAATACAAATCAATGATCACTCCTAGATATGTAAACCTGCGTTCAGATTTTAGAACCTTAGCCATGTAATGATGTAGTATTAAATTCATAACTTACGTTTTTTTGTGGTTTGGGGAAATGACCAAACTATGTTTCTATATTGAAAATCTTATTTGTGAGTAGGGTACCTGCGAAACATAATGAAACATAAGTTCAGCTGTGGTACAAGTTCTCTTTAAACAAACCACTTTATTAGATACATAGGCAATCCGAGTTGTTATACAAGCCTGAATCCTGCTTTAATGTTCAGTATTGGCCTAACTAAGTAAGACCACCGAATTATGACTATATATAGTATTCATGAGTGTCTAAGCCTATAATCATTAAACTAGGCTGGAAGCAAAACAAGCTTGAGATCGGTTCTCAGCGTTTCAGTATTGGTTCTCAGCATTTCGTTTTCTGATTTCAAATAGAAGCAAAACCAAGCAATAGCAATCTCTCCTTCATTTAGTTCCACACAAGAAATAAAATTATGCTGAATGTATTCCAGAAAAGTAAAGTTTCGTTTCCACGATGCTCGTTAAGTCATTGTTTCCTTTGGTGTCGGTTATGAGAATTTTGCAAATGGCAATGAACAGTTTCTATCAAACCGTATCCACTCCCGAGTTTCTTTGTTCCATTTCCCCCCAACAACTCCGAACAGGTTTTCTGTGTAGTACAAGATAGACATGCCTGCAATCACGGTAGCTACAAGAATGTGTGTTTGCCACTTTTTCTTCCATACTCTGTTAACAGCCACATTCATGTATCTGGTTTGCAACACAACAGACAACGTATTGAAGAATATGTCTGTAACAAGTCCTGCAGATGAGCGAGCAAGGAAATCAAGAACCAGACTGTAACTTGTCCAAGAATGTTCGCTGTACATGAGATTGTAGACTTGAATGTATCCAACTGCTGTGACTAGAGCAGTGGATTCCAATAGCATAATCTGGATGCTGACACCAGCTATGAACCTCTTGCTTCCATGAGTTTGGAATTTCATCTCTGGAAAGCCACCTTGGCGCTTGATAAACCTTGAAACCATCTTGTACAGATACTCCCAGATCTGATCTCTCTGTGTAATGGTTATTGTCTCCCGTAAGTCAACACAAGCATGTGCAAACCCCAATGCTACAAATAACTTGAAACTGTTAAGTTCTGCCTGCATAATTCTGAAAGCAATGGCACTCGCACCATAAAGAACCCCAACCAGGATATAAGCAACCCCAGGATGTGCGACGCCCTCCAGATTTTGTGCCCCAATTCTTGACAGAACTTTAGGTATGGCAGTTATGAGAAGTGATGTACCTGCTGTTTTTACCTTGAGATGTTTATCAGATTCAGTATTATACCATGATTTTAACTTATACAATAGAACTAGATTTGCTGACATTCCCAAAACGAACTGTGCTGACAGAAAGTATGCAACTTTGAGGATCTTTGTTGTGTTCCCTCGAACGAGATGCCGTGCTATGAGGTAACTATTGACGATAATCATCAGTGTAAAAGCGCATGAAGAGGATGAATCTTCCACAACAAAATGTATAGACCATAAACTTGAAGGAACAATTTGTATGTCTATCTATGAAAGCAGCCAAGAGATTAAGTGAAACAATGTTTAAATCCTTCATTAATTTGCAACCAAACATAATTAGCATCAACAAGAAATACCACAGTTGGACAAAAAATCCCTCGATAACCTCACCTGTCACACGGATGCTTTGTATAATGCAAGGCACTCTGTCCCACATAAAAGTTTTCTCGTAACAAAGGTCTACAGCATTGAAATCCAACAGCACTAAAAGCACTGCAAACAGACCAAGTCCTAATCCAGCTACGGCTTGAATCGCGAGAACAGTTTTAAAGCTTTGCCAAAATGTTTCCCGGGCTGAGCTTCGTCTTTCTCTCCATAAGCAGCCCCTCAACAGCTTCGAACTCCTGGAAAACGGCGTCGTTTTCATCGAAAGCCGCGAAGTCTCGGAGTAGAGCTCCATCGTTGGTAATCTTTGTTCTTCGTCTGGTTGCTCTCTTCTACCAAAAGGCAGATTCTCTAAAACTTCTCCAAGACAGCTTTCAATGAAAAAAGAAAAAAAACGTGAAAAGCTCCGTCAACATTTTATTTGGTTTGGTTAGAACTGATGCAAGTGTTTAGAGGCTATTTAGCATTTCCTTATATTGGTTGCAGTTTTTGGTTCAAAGCCAAGTGAAGTATATTGATCGACAAAATTATTAAAAAACACGGATTCAAATGATAATAAAACAAACGCAATTTAATTTACCTTTCGATAGGCAGATCCGAAAAAACTGGTATTATGCCCGAGTTAGGACTCTAATTTGCCGAATCTAATGCTAATGAGCAAATGATATTGTTCTAGCTCATTTACATTAGTGTAGTGTTCTCATTCAATATTTTTATTTATCGAAACCTTCGCTTACATGCACGAGTGCTTCTCTAAACCCTAGGTCACTATTCTCTGAAAATATAATATGCTTAATCAATAACGCATTAACGCTACAGGATATTACATCCCTCCCCTCTTGGGAATAAAATCGGAAATATTTAAGTAGCGCGAGGAAAGTAAATGCAAGAATTGCTGTCCGTAACACAATGGTTCAAGAGTTTCTGATCCAAGATACAGACAATTGCATGTCAAATTAGTAATAGGCAGATAAGGTTGCCAAATCAGTGTCTTAAAGTCAAAATACTTAATTCACAGTTGTTGAAGGTTACACATCAAGCTCAAATCATGGGTCAAATCAGTAAAACATTTCATTCAAACAAAGTTTATTTGTAGTCCTGCAAACAGGCTGGTGGTCTGCGAGCACGAAGCGGGTACCTCCTCGGTTATAGCAGTTGGGTTATTGGTTTTTACGGCTGTGCCTGGGGTAGATTCAGGTCACCAGTGATGTCGTAGTCCTCATAGTCACTGTCTTCATCGTTAGATTGTTGCATGGATTGTCACAACTGGTTTAAATTGGGAGGAGTTACGTGTTACTGTTTTCTCCCCTCTAATGACAGCAAGCATGGAGCCTTTGCAGTCGATGATTATATAAGGCTTTGGCTCATAAGGGGTCTGCGACTTTCAAGGTATGGAGCTTTACGTAGGCTTTGTTATCAGCATGTGACTTCATCTTGACCTTTGCAGCATCGTCGGTCTGTTTGATATTGGCAGGATCTTTTAGGAGACTTGGGGGATCTGGTGAGGTGATAAGCAATAAGGGTTGATTAAAAATGTAGTTGCCGGGGGCTTACTGGTCGAACTACGAAGTATAGCTCTATAGTTCCGCAGGAGTGCGGTCAGGTGATCTTCTTGCCATGGCCGTTGTTCTGCGATGGCGGTCTTTATTGCTTTCTTGGCAGTTTGCACGAGGCACTCTACTTCACCTTTAGCTTGAGGCCAGTGTGGGGTAATCTTTTGTTGCTGGAAACCGAGGCTCTTGGCCAATGCTGCGAAAGGTAGAGGCCAGCCGATACTTCAGCAAAGTCGATGCTGACCTCTTGCCACACCCGGTCTGGAAGGGGCGACATCTTTAGGGGCTCGCGAGACGTTGTTGGCGTCGCAAACTGATAGGCAAAACAGGACTTAACGTGCTGTTCTACCAACTCGTTGACGCAGGGAAACCTGACTTTCTCTCGTAGAAGAGCTTTTGTTTTTGTCATGCCCTGATGGCCTTTGTGGGCTAGGTCGACGACACGACGCTGCAGTTCTCTCGGTACCACCAGTCGTGGTCCGCGAAGTAGTACTCTGGTCGTGGTGGCAATGGTAAGCTCTTCCTTCAGGCGTTCATAAGTTTTGGAATCAGTGCTATTAACCTTTAGGTAATTGGCTGTCTCTTGCCAGCGGCCAGTCTGAATTGCTTCCATTACTGCTTGGAATGTTGGATCTCGTGCTGTCGCTTCAGCAATGGCACTGGTGTTAGTGCAACTGGTGTAGCTAATGTACTCTTCCGCAACCTTTTCTTGTCGGCTAACAAGTGCATTGAACTTTGCTGGGTGACAAGAGATGTAATCGGCAGGGTTCCCTTCTCCTCTACGGTAGTGAATGGACATTTGATAGGGCTGGAGGGGTAAAGCCCATCGTTCTATGCGTGCTGGTGGTTTGGAGTCGGGATTCCCATAGATCTCTACAACTGGCTTGTGGTTAGTGTAAACGTCTATTGGCTTGCCATATACATACAGGTAGAAGTGTTCACATGCCCAGACTACGGCGAGCGCTTCACGCTCTGTCTGGCTATAGCGCTGTTCATTACCAGTCAGCGACCGACTGGCATATGCAGTGATGGTACCGGGCTTGCGTCAACCGAGTCGTTTAAATACTGCCTCAAGTTTTTGGTCATGTTCTTCCTGGTTCTTCCCGAAGACTAGAATGTCATCGTTAATGGCTCCTTCCATACCTTCGAGCACCTCGCGAATGGCATTTTGGAAAACTTCAGCCGCGCTGGAGGTCCCGAAGTTCTGTCGTTTGTACCGCATGAGGCCAAGGTGAGTGCTTAATGTAGTGATGTAGCGAGACTCAGGTGCCAGTTCCAACTGATTGTATCCCTGGTTAGGTTCGAGCTTGCTAAACACTGTGGTACCATAATAGTAGGTGTGATAGTGACGTTCACGCTTTATGGCTGTGTTAATTCTGCGCATGTCTACGAATACGCGGATTTTCCCAGGTGATTTCGGCTTTGGTGCGACAACGATTGGAGAAACCCATGGTGTTGGGCCCTCGATGCGCTCTGGAGCACCCGATTGTACTCTACGATGTGGTTGGGCAACAGGTGGTGCTGTCTCATCTAAGTGCAGTTTGAGCTGGTCGTTTTTCAACTTGCCGCGGCCCTGGAACAGGTTCTGATATTCATTGGTCAGTCGATCAGTTTTGGAGACTAACTATGCTGAATTTGGCTGGACTGCTTTGAGGAGCTCGAGGTCGGTAGAAGTTCGCCAACTGAAGAGGGAGCCGCTTGTTCCCTCAACGACATTAAACATGTCGCTGCATGATTTTGTGTTTGATGTTATTAGCACTGTGAACTTCCCCAAGATCGGCAGTGCAGTGCGTGCATTGTATTCAAAGACCTTAACACGTGTTGGCTCTAATGTTGGTCTAGGGCTGACCTTTTTGAAGTCACTCTCGTCGAGAATGTTGATGCTTGCCCCGGAATCTGCCATGAGAATAAGGGGCGTTCCCATCAGACGCACAGTGAACATTAGCTGTTTAGTTTTGCTGCTGGTCATGTTGTTGACGCTGGTGGTGAATGCTTCATAGTCGCTATCGCTGTCATAACTGTCTTCGTCATCAATGACGCAGAGGGACTGTCGGTTAAGTAGCTTGCTGGTTGAGGTTCGCTGTGTCTGCCTTTTCGACAATTTTGCTGCTTGTAAACAAACATTTTGAAAGTGATTTTTTTTCCCACAAGCTCTACCTGTAAGTATGCAGGGCAAGCTGTGTTACCGCCGTCGCGAGGGTAGTTTCCGCCACAATTTCCGTAGCGCTCGCTAAAAGAGGCTCTGGGTTGTTTGTGTTCGGAGAGGCGTTTGTTTCCGGTCGGATGAGCTGTCGTGGACTGGGTACTAGTCACGCGCTGAACTTTCTGTGTTGTTGGCTTTTGCTGCTTCAGGTTCAAAGCGTGAGTGTCGGCTAGCTCCAATGCTTTTTCCAGTTCTAACAATTTTTCCAGGTTGATCGAAGGGTCTGCAAGTGCTGACTTTCCGTGCTGCACAATCTAGCTTTTGATTTGCATGTCAACGACAATTGTTTCCGACGAGTATAGAATGTAATTAGAAGCTCGTCGCGTTCCTGTTTGGTGTTGTGCAATTTGTACTCTTCGAAGACAGAATTTTGTTAGGGGATGAAATACTCTGTTAGGGCTTTGACAGCGATTTCAAATACAGATTCTCCTTTGCTTCTTTCAGCGATAGTTAATTTTAATGTTTCAAAAATCTCCTCGCCTCCGTGATGCAATAGAAGGGCCTTTTGACGCGCATCATTTGTAATATCCATTGTTACTATCAAATTAGGAAATCGCGCAATGTATTTTTGAAAGCGAAGCCCAGTCGCACCAAGATCTGGATTTGGATCGAAAGGGGGACATGACGGAAGACAAGTTGCCATTATCAAATGCACCGAAGCAGTGTTTGTGAGTTTACGGCATTAACGTTTTCGTGTTTGCCACCGTTTATGACAAGCACTTGTATAACTATGCGGCTTCTGCGCTCAGTGCTGTGAAGTAATACTGCTATTTGGTGCATAAATGGAACGTACTGACCTTGCTGTGGGCTTGAATCCTAACAGCTTAATGTGGGTGCGGTTTAAGAGTGATCCGCGTCGCCAGTATAGTGTGCTCATTCAATATTTTAGTTATCGATTCCTTCGCTTATATACACGAGTGCTTCTCTAAACCCTAGCTCACTATTCTGTGGAAATATGATATGCTTAATACGCATTAACGCTACTGGATATAACAATTGGATAAGTTGTTGTTTCAAAAGCTCAGGGTAAGAGGATTGTTCCCGTGAGACATATGCATAGTTCAAAAAAGTTCAAAATTTGAATAGTGCCAATAAAAAAGTCCTTGGGTCACCATTTTGCTTTATTCTCACAGGTATTCACTCTAAACTATTTGTGGCGCATAGAAAAACAGAGAAGAAAACACCAAAAGAACCAAACTTTGGTCAATAGTAACATTTATGGTACTAAAACCTCCCCAAAATTCCTTATAATTATACAAGTTTGTACGATTTGCCTGCAAAACTGGCATGGTCACGTGATGGGCTGTTACATATCATCATATATTCATGCCATACCCGGCCAGTCTCCCATCTTTTACTTCTGGAGAAAATAGACTTTTTAATACCCCCGTCCGACCACACCCCAACCTCCTATTTTAAGTAGTTTCTAGGGTCCCACACCACCTAAAGCAACAGAATATTTGAGCGTGTTAAGTATTTACGCCGTTTTAAGTAAAATAATCGTCTCAACGACTTCGTAGTTGTGGCAAAACGACTTCTCGATTGCAGCAGAACGACTTTCTGGCTGTGGCGAAACGACCTAGAGTGTGACGAAACGACCTGTTGCGAAACGACTTGTGGGCGAAACATCCGGTAACCCTCGTATTTCGAAGACGTTTAAAGCCATCAAAGCTTAAAATTGTGCGTGTAAAACCTTGCACAAAATGAAATGGAATCGTAGTTAACCGATTTTGCGTTGTCCGCTGTCTTTGTTTTTAGAAGAATAAAAAGGCGCACCTTGGATACGAGAAAGAGCGCGACACAAGCAAGGAAAACAAAAATAAACGGAATCCAATCCATTCCTTGTGGCCTGCCGGACCGACTAAAAAGGGAGAACTTAAACTTAACTATGTTTTAGCTTATCTAGTTGCAAACAAAGATCCACATGCTAAGGACAAAAGAGACACATCATGTGAAACTGTATATAACCAACATTGACTGACTGTATAAAGCTAAATCAAAGCGCACAGTGGAAATTTTATTAGTTTGTTACAAGATCTGAAACTCCTATTCAAAAGTTATTGTGGTTAACGAAAAATGTATTGGGGGCTTGCCCCCCCGACCAAATAATTGGGGACACTTCCCCCCCCCCCGGTTCCGCCGCCTATGAAAACAAGTGTGCATTCACCTGGAAACAAAAGTGACATCTGAGGTTAGCTCGCAGCATCTCAGCAGCGATAACTAAAAAGATATTTTCATTCTTCTGAGTTTAAACAAAAAGAAAACAAAGCACACAACATGGAAATTGACGATCTTCCATTCAATATAATTGGGTTCGTTAGTTAGAAGATGTTATAATATGGACTTGCCCTTTTTGAAACTAACAGATAAAAGGTTAACTGTGGAATTGTAGGTGTTCCCCATACTGGTGTACCATATGTCAAAAATGGATGTGTTAAAAAGGTAGAATAGATCGAAAGAACCCGCTTAGCGGTTGCTTTTTAGAGAAGAAAGCAAGCGTCAATCGAGCGATCCGCCATGTTGCTCGCGCGAGCAACGACTTTTAAGTCGTTTAAAAACGCGTAATCGAAGGAACATTGATCTCTCCCCTAGAAAGCAGCCGCTATACAGCTAAGATTGAAAGAAGGTTAGCGTTGATGAAGTGCCTCATTTTAGATTATAGAATTCTAATATTACAATTTAATGTTTTGATTAATTAGAGATCTTGACTATATCCAATTTAGATACAATTCAATGATCATTCCTAGATATGTAAACCTTTGTTCAGGTTTTAAAACCTTAGCCATTTACTGATGTAGTATTTATAGTATGATAATTTTATTTATGTTGTGTTGGCGGAAAATAACAAAACTAGGTTTCTTTATTGATAATCTTGTTTGTGAGTAGGGTATGTGCAAAACTGAGTTCAGCTGTGGTACAAGTTCACTGTAAAGAAACCACCTTATTAGATGCATCGGCGATCAGAGTTCCTATACAAGCCTGAATCCTGCTAAAAAAAATGACTAAAGTATCCACGAGTGCCTAAGCATACAATCATTACACAAGCGTAGATAAGATCGGTTCTCAGCGCTTCAGAAACAAAACTAAGCAATCTTTTCTTCAACTAGACGCCGTAAAGGCGTTTACTGGGCTACCTGTTTGTCAAGTAGCCCTTGTTCGTACTTCATTTTCAATTGTGTAATAGTATCCAATTGATTCATCAGATGCCGCGCCATTTTTATCAAGTGAGACACATAAAAACTCTCTCAAAACAAGCTTTTTGCTTTCCCGAGCTGGAACTGCTTGTTCTTTTTTTATTTGCTCCCTAACTAAAAAATCTTATAAAACAAAGAAAGTTACCTTTCAGATTTTTTTCAACCATGTAAATTACAATTGAATTAGGTCCGCAGTGGATGCGTCCAAATTTTTTTTCGTTTTCCCTTGAAACAATTAAAGTTTTTTTGTATTTTCTTTTCAAGAAAAAACAACACTTTAGCAGAAATAAGAAATGTTCAAAGCACATAAACACGGTATGAACAAAATGTACTATTTGCTGGCGACTTTCGTACTCCCGTCCCAAATGCTGAAAAATTGCCGTGGATAGGCGAGATAGAATATCTTCAACTTCAATATATTTCAAAATCGTTATTTATACGGTATGAATTGCCCGAGTCAAGTTACGGCGTAATCTCTTGTTTTCATCAGCAATCTCAACTGTAGTTTTTCTCATCATTTTGTCGACATCACAGAAACATTAACGCAACTAAACTTATCGATATTTTAACAGCTACAACTCGACTATTAATTTTGACCAAATCGAAGAAAAGCAATTTTAATTTAAGTAATCATATATATTTATTAAAAAAAACCACTTGTACGTTTTGCCACAGAAATCCTACTTCTGCAAAATCCAAAATGGCGACCTCGAGTTGATTTGATTTTGATCATTTGTCACTTGAATTCCCATGTAGGCAAGTTCATTTTCAATCATTTAGTATCTCATTTGTTTGTTTCGACATTTCCTTGAGTCAGCGAAACGAGCCGTTCATGTACCCTCATGACCATCTTTTGGTGTCGGTCAACCGCCAATAATGATTTGAGTATAAAAATCAGATTGTTTACCGGCATTTTAAAATTTCTTCTTTCAATCACCACAATCGAGCCTTCTTTCGGTCACCACGATCGAGCAAGAAACAAACCTTCGTTGAGTCCAGGGTCCAAAAGAGCATATGCTTGGGCTTGCACCGCAAGGAACTATTGAATCGAAAATTTGTCTGGTCGAAGATTATCACGGAAAAACAAATGCAGACTATAACAGGGCTTACCATAGGTAGCCCAGTAATTAGTTCCACACAAGCAATAAAATTATAATGAATGTATTAAAAAAAAGCAAAGTTTCGTTTCCACGATGCTCGTTAAGTCATTGTTTCCTTTGGTGTCGGTTATGAGAATTTTGCAAATGGCAATGAACAGTTTCTATCAAACCGTATCCACTCCCGAGTTTCTTTGTTCCATTTTCCCCCAACAACTCCGAACAGGTTTTCTGTGTAGTACAAGATAGACATGCCTGAAATCACGGTAGCTACAAGAATGTGTGTTTGCCACTTTTTCTTCCATACTCTGTTAACAGCCACATTCATGTACCTCGTTTGCAACACAACCGACAGTGTGGTGAAGAAGATGTCTAAAACAAGTCCTGCAGATGAACGAGCAAGGAACCCAAGAACCAGACTATAATTTGTCCCAGAATGTTCGCTATACATGAAACTATAAACTCGGATAAACCCAACTGCTGTGATTAGAGCAGTGGATTCCAGTAACATAACTTGGATGCTGACATCAGCTATGAATCTCTTGCTGCGGGAAGTTTGGAATTTTATCTCTGGAAAGCCACCTTGGCGCTTGATAATCCTAAAAACCATCTTGTACAGATACTCCCAGATCTGATCTCTCAGTGTAATGGTTATTCTCTCAAGCAAGTCGACACAAGCATGCGCAAACCCCAATGCTACAAATAAGATGAAACTGTTAAGTTCTGCTTGCATAACTCGAAAAACGATGGCAGTAGCACCATAAAGAAGCCCAACCAAGATATAAGCAACCAGGCAGCGGTTAAAAACCTGTGGAACACCACAAAAGATTGCCAAATATTGAAACATGTGGAGCAACACAGGAGAATGCTAAAGTTTCGGACAAGACGATATTCAGGGAAACAAATTGTTTTGTATTGTGTAAATAAGATCCAAGCCGGTCTCTGAAGTCTTAACACTCTAGTTTTTGTATTAGGATTTCGTTGTTACTCACTAATCAAGATCTGCACGAGACAAAGTCTCACGAATAGTAGCTTATTGAAACTGCGTGTTAATAAAATTAGTGATCGAAATCTTACTTACGAGCAAAACGTGACAGGTCCAAAACTTCATCTACGGCTAAAAAGGCAAAGTTAATATTAAAAGATCAAAATCTGTAGGCGAGTTTCAGCTGACGTCATTGTTTACATTGTTTCGTTAGCATACAGCTTAAGTCGTAGAAAGAACAGAGATAAACAACAACTGACTTTAAAACTTGAGAATGCTTATCAAAATTGATGAGTGACCGAACTTTCGGTTTTATAAGTGTAGTTTCAAACAAGAAATCACTACTCAAAAATGCAAAACAGCTGGAGGCAAGAACGTTAATGAACCATACATTCATTGTAAAGTTTCCAGCTTTTAAAACCAGACTACGAAAGATTACTCAGCATATCAATCTCATATTTTCAGAGAAAGTTTGTTCTGCAGAAACATTTCATTATTCTGAAGCTTTGTTTCTGTAGCTGAGTTAGAAAGAAGAGTACGTATACTAATGAGGCAAAAAATGAACACAAAATCTTGCCTATAAGAACGTTCGGAACTTCTTAATCATTTTGTAAGCTTGAATACTTTCAATTTCCTGACTTGTTTCATCATTTTTGTGGAATAGACTTCAGAAGATATAACAAACTTTACTTCATTACGCTCATTATAACATAGGGGGAAAAATTACTTTGAGCTGATTGGGTATCAACGGAGGCATTTTTCTTGATTCAGGGCAAGATTACTCGGCGCTGATTGGGCGCTGGTATGTTTCCAAAGTTTTCCGAAATTTCCGAAAGTTTTTAATAAGTTTTCTATCCATTTTTAAAAATTTTCAAAAATCATAAGAATGCCTTAAAATCTTTTCCAAAGATTTCCGAATGTTTCCAGAGATTGCAAACGTTTTCAAACTCGAAAAACATTGGGATAAATGCAATAGGTTAATCAACGCTTTCTCGTGTCGGTACCGCGAAAAAAGATTTTTGACCTCGATGTCATAAACATTTAATCACATGGTTCCTCGTAAAACTTACGATCAGTTTCACTTGTGCTTTCAAATTTTTTCAAATCGCCCTTAGTTTTGGAAAAAAACTCAAACACTTATGAAATCAGTAATCCTAAATTTTACTCGGTCCCAGGCAATTACCTATTTGTATTGAGTATTATTCTTAAACTAACGACTAAAATGTCCCTTACGAGCTACGTCGCTGATCGTACAATAACTGTCAATTAGCATAGGCAACAAACACAACTGAGATCGGTTCTCGACGTTTCAGTAGCAACAACGTAGAATATGTCTTCACTTCCTGACTTTAAACAAGCACAAAACCAAGCATCTTTCTTTTCAACTAATTTCACACAAGTAGTGAAATTATGATATTTTCAACACCAATAAAAGCATTTTTTTTCTTTGCAATGTTAAGACATTGTTTTTTCCAAGTATCAATGAACAATTTCTACAAAACCGTACCCACTCACGAGTTTCTTTGTTCCATTTTCCCCTCACGATTGAAAACATAAATTCTGTGTAGTACAACATGGATATGCCTACACTAACGGTAGCTACAAGAATATGTGTTCGCCACTTTTTTTTCCACACTTTGTTAACAGCCACATTCAAGTATCTCGTTTGCAACACAACTGACAATGTGCTAAAGAATATGTCTATAACAAGTCCTGTAGATGAACGAGGAAGGAATTCAAAAACCAAACTGAAATTTGTCCAAGAATGTTCGCTGTACACGATATTGTAAACTTGAATAAATCCAATTGCTGTGATTAGAGCAGTGGATTCCAATAGCATAATCTGGATGCTGACATCAGCTACGAATCTCTTGCTTCTTGGTGTTTAAAATTTCTTTTCAGGAAAGCCAGCCTGCTGCTTGATAATCCTTGAAACCATCTTGTACAGATACTCCCAGATCTGATCTCGCAGTGAAATGGTTATTCTCTCAAGGAAGTCAACACAAGCATGTGCAAACCCTAATGCTACAAATAACTTGAAACTGTTAAGTTCTGCCTGCATAACTCGAAAAACGATAGCACTCGCACCATAAAGAACCCCGACCAAGATATAAGCAACCCCAGGATGAGCGATGCCTTCCAGATTTTGTGCCCCGACTCTTGACAGAACTTTAGGTATGGCAGTTATGAGAGGTGATGTTACTGTTATTATTACCTTGATATATTCATCTGATTGAGTATTATACCATGGTATTATTTTATAGACCATAATAAAATTTGCTGGTATTCCCAAAACGAACTGTGCTGACAGCAAGTATGCAAGTTTGATGATGGTCTCTTTTGTGCTCCCACGAGCAAGATGCCGTGCTATGAGATAACTATTGACGATAATCATCAGCGTAAAAAGCGCATTGAGAGGTAACAACATCCACGACACCATGTATATTCCATAAACTTGAAAATACAGTCGGTAGGTCATGTCTATGAAAGCAGCCAAAAGATTAAGTGTGAGGAGATTACCAATCTCAATTATTTTTCAACCAAACATAATTAGCATTAACAAGAAATTAACATAATTCGGTAACAAATCCCTCGATAGCCTGACCTGTCACGCGGATGCTTTGTATAATTCGAGGCATTCTGTCCCACATAAAGGTTTTCTCGTAACAAAGCTCGGCAGTATTGAAATCCAACAGCACTAAAAGCACTGCAAACAGACCAAGTCCTAATCCAGCTACGGCTTGAATCGCGAGAACAGTTTTAAAGCTTTGCCAAAACGTTTCTCGAATTGAGCTTCGTCTTTCTCTCCACGAGCAGCCCTCAAAGGTTTCAAACTCCTGGAAAATGGCGTCGTTTTCATCGAAAGCTGTGAAGTCTCGGAGTGTATCTCCATCGCCAATCGGCGTTACTAGGCTACTAGGCGTTACTCTTCTTCTAGTTGCTCCCTTCTGCCAAAGGGCAGATTCTCTAAAGCTCCCCGAGACAGCTTACAATGAGGAAAGAAAAAACGCAAAAAGCTCCGTCAACATTTTACTAAGTTTGGTTTCGAACTGATGCAAGTGTAGAGAGCCTGTTAACCATTTCCCTTTGATTTCAGTGTTTGGTCTAAAGCTAAGCAAAGTTTATAGTAAGAATAACTCTCGAAAACACGGATATAAATAAGAATGAAGACAAACAGTTTATCTTTTGTTGTACACTCAATCGAAAACTCGTTATACCTGAGCTTGGTCTGCAAGCCTCAAAAAACGTTGAAATTGCTACAAAAACATGATTAGCATCAACAAATGAGCGTGCCTTGTAGCAATCCGGAAAACTAGAAGCTAGTCTAGTGTTGTAGTTATGCTTTGGGTCAACACTGATAAACATAAATCAAAAGTGCTTGGGGAGGTTACTAGAATGGTTCGTTTTGGCAACGGAAACAAATGACATTAATGCATTTGAAGATCTTCAATTCAATTCTTCGTTTTCACGTACTCCTTAGAGACGCCAACGACAAAAGAGGAAGCGGCCATGCTGGAATCCTAAACAAAAAAAATCGAAAGTTGTTTTGTTCAAGGGGCACCATCGTGTCCGCTATGACGTCAGGTGTATAAAATGGTTCCGGTCTTCGTTAGTTATAACACGAATGGCCATTTTCAAGAACAGATAAAGAATTCATTGTAGAATGGTACGTGTTTCCCCATTATATTGTACCGTACAAGTGAAAAAAATAAACAGCAAAGTAGTAGTCAAGATTGAAAAGATTGACAAGAAGAGTCTTAATAATGGCAAAGAGCCTCGGTTTCGATAGAATTCCAATATTGCCATTTAACTTGTTGATTAGGTGGGAGATCTAGGCTATTGAATTTAAATATAAGTCAATGATCACTCCAAGAGGCATACTTTTGTTCAAGTTTAAGAACCTTATCCATGAACGTAACATTAAATTAAAATGCTTTTTTGGTTGGTGGAAAATAGCAAAGCTTGATTTCTCTTTTGAGTGACAACTAAATGGCAAAGAGGCGGTTATGAACTTGCGTCGACTCTTGTTGATAAGAAACTTAAAAGTTGACAAGCTCTTATCTACATAAAAAGGTTCGAGCCGTCAGCATCAGCTGCAAATCATTTATGTATAAAATAAAGAGAAATATAATTCCAGTTAGTGTCACGTAAGCAGTACGATTCGATAAATTTATTAACACAAATACAAACTATTTTCAATAAAGTGTTATCTTTTCCGTTTGCCAGACGTTCGCGAAGGCAATTTGCGACCTCCATTCTTTCCACTTCTGTTCTTTCCTCCTTGTCTTGATCTTCTTCCTTTTCCCTTTTTTCCACTTTTGGCATTTGTTTGGGACGAACTGTGGGAATTGAAAGAAGTGCAAGTCTCTGATGAGGAACTGACTCAAACAAGCGCCAATTTCTGTACCGTAACTATCTCTCCAGACAAAACTAAAAGGGACTCGTAATTTTCGGTTGAGTTGTCAAAAACAGGTTGACAAGATTAAAGATCATTTATCACGAACGATTTAAATCAAGGAAGGTGACACACCTCTCTCCAACCTTTCCCGAATAGAAAAGTGATACACCATACCTCCCAAACCTATCAAAAATCCCACGTGTATATATTGACAAACAAAACTGTTGGCAAACCATTGATGGAACAAGGAAAGCGTGGGCTCACCGATAGCTGTTATCTAAAAGCTAAATTCTTTTTCGAGCCTAAGTGGCTCATAGGGCCGGCGCTTATCTCCGGTTTTTGTATTGTTAAGCGGATGAGAGTCTCTGACTCCCCATGGACGGGACACTAATCTATCGCAGGTTAGCCCCTGGCAGAACTTGTACTCGTTTATACAGCTGAGTCCACTGGAACAAGTTGCATAAAGTGTCTCGCTCAAGGACACAACACAGTGGTCTGACAGGGGCTCAAGCTCGTGACCCTAGGATTACGAGTCAAACACCCTAACCGCTCGGCTAATGCGCTGCTGACAATAGCTGTTGTATACTGATTTTAAATAAAAGGCAATATTGGGCTTTACCTTTTCTCCGCTTCAGCAATATGTTTATTGACAGCCTGTTGGAGTAACGAATTTGATTAAGATAATGACTTCAAACAATAAGTGCAAGCAAAACAAACCGCACAACTGCTACTGCCGTAGTAGACAAAAATGCAAATGTTCTGATTGAATAACACCACAAGAAATGTTTGCACGTTTTGCAAAGCTCGGTTAATTAAATTTCGTATTTAATAAGTTACGAAACTGCAAATCAACAAAAATTAAAACAAGTTTATCTGCTGGGGGTAGATATGACGTCATCAAGACAGTATAAAATAGAAGAATAAAAAATAGGCAGTCGAAGACTGCATGTGGCTACTGCTTTTAATGCTTGGAATATTCCAGCTTAGCTTTAGGGCTTTTGTGTTCTAAAGGTTGTTCATTATCGAATCTTTCCGGAAGACTTTACAGCTCGCTCTCTGAAGGGAATTTTCGGATTTCTCGAAAGAGATTACACATATTTTTATAAGAAAATTATATAGAATAGACTCAAGTTTTCCTAACAGTTAAGCCTTTACCTTAACGCCCGGCTTCGAATGTAAAGTAATCATGTTTAATCACAAAGAAACTAATTAGTATAGCTTCAAGACACCAAGCAAGAAGAACGTATCTTCGCAGCAAACTTGCATTTCCGTTTTGACTTTTCTATTGAATTCAGATACAGTTACATTTGGTCTTACACAGGGGCTGTAAAATGTTCTAACTTTTCTCGACCAAAGCAGAATCTGTCAATGCCAAATCAAAAACGTGTCGCATGCAGTGATCTATTTATAAACTTGAAATTTAACTAAAAATATGTGTGGAACTTATGTAAACAAATTACAAATGAAGCGTCAAAAGGTCAAATAATACACACAAACATTTGGTTGCTACAACTGACAGAATAAAAAGTTCATAAAAAAATACTCCGTAAATGCGCAGACAGTTTTGTTTCAAAGCCTTTGGAAAACAATACTGAGCACAGTGTTTGAATGCTGTGTCTGGTTTGTGATACGAAATAACGACTAAACGTCGCAAAGAATTTCTTTAACCTTCAATCGGTGATCACATGAAGAAGAATGACGCAGCTGCAATACTCTTACAGTCGACATATATTCCACAAATGGCGAACAAAACATATCGGTAATACTCGTTTTCATAGATCGGCCGCCGAACGCTCGCCATATATACAAAAACAAACCCGACATCCCTTCGTGACTAATTCGACAAAAATAAACAATTTCTTCCGACTAATATCGCGGCCAAAAAGCCGAAGATAAACCGAAAATTTGAGTTACAATACTTACATCCAAAGCGATAACATAGAGGATATCGTAAAAGTTCAGTTAAAATACAACTGCAACAGCGGTTTACAGTGACTATACTAAAAGTATCTGATCAGATTTTAATGATTAAATTCTAAAATATAATAAAATTGCTAAAAACTATAGCAAATAAAAATCTCTCAGCACTATTACTAAGTATACACTCGTTTAAAAGGTAACTCTTAATTTCTTAATTTTCTTAGTTTCTATGAACTTGCAGCTTCTTATATCATCAGGTAGGCCACTTCATAGCTGTGGAGTTATATACGAGAAGACTCTACATGCAGCCATAGGTTTTCAGGCAGTACTTTGATTGTACGAGTCCCTTCTTGACTGTGCGAAGAGTTCGTTTCGGTGTGTAAGGGGTTAAAAGTGTTTAGCTTGGTCATTTATTTCCACTTACACATCATCTGGTTTTACGTTTATTACGACTTCACTTCCCCATACCAGATTCTTACACATACCTTAGCAACGTCAAGTGGATCTTTCCTGATTATTTTCTCAGCCAACTCAAGGGCTCTACCTCTCTCACCCGCCATGTTACCCGTCACAGTTTCAAACTACAACAAAAATGTATTTACATAATCACCACCACAATCATCATCATCTTCAGTATGGTCATCATCACGATCATCATCTTTGTAAATATTATAATCACCAATGATCATCTCTACCATTATCATCATCACTGCATTCGTATAATCACCTTCGTTATTAATATAATTATAACTTTCTTCATTAACACTGTCAACAACAACAACAACAACAACAACAAAGAAAACATAGTATACAATAGCTTGTGTGCTTACTAACCTTCTTTGTAGTCCTTAAAAAGAAAGTAGTTCGAAAAGATCTAAACATGTTATGGAATTTGTATACATCTTGAAACTGTAAAGACAATAGGCCATTTTCACTATTGCGTCTTTTACTACAGCTACCAGAAACCATTGCGACGTCTCTTTTGTTCAAGAAATTAAGCCTATTGTTTAAGAATTCTCAG
>JAOBRD020355502.1:0-11318 GCA_027575215.2 Hydrozoanthus sils | reverse complement strand
CACTGGCACACAGCTGGCTGGGATGCATGCTACATGTTTGCTAGTGAAGGTTATCCACCATAACTTTCTGCCCATTTGAGGTGCCGCATCCCTTGAAGAACAGATGACCAACTCCAGCTTATCTTGAGTCTAGGCATCTGAATCCACTGGCACACAGCTGGCTGGGAAGCGTGCTACATGTTTGCTAGTGAAGGTTGTCCCGGGCAACGTCCTGGCCATTTGAGGTGCCACATCCCTTGAAGAACAGATGACCAACCCCACTGCTCCTCTTACTCCTACCTTTGATCGTATAACTTAATTTCTTTTTTAATTTAGTATTCAGCCTGGCTGGGTTAACTTCAAACCCGAGTTAAGCGAAAACTCAAGCAGTAATTTCTTCTATAAGGAAGGGTTTGCGGTTCTTATAAAACATCGTTAGATTTTCCCTTCAAAAAACTTGTCAACCCCCCAAAATTACAGCTCAAATCAGTGTCTGTACGGTTGGAAACAGGAACGTAGTTTGAAAATTTAACCCTGGGTTATTGCTAATCGGCCTTTGATCAACTGAATCCTGTATTGTAAGTCCCGCACATAGCTTTGTTTCAAAAAATGAAACTTTCTTAATTCTGTGGGAAATAAAGTTGTTATAATTATTAAAAGTAATGAGACAGGTAAAAGGCTAAGATCTCTTGATCTAAAGAGGGCTCTCAAGGTTCGAAACGTGTAAAGAAAAAGAATTCTGAAACCTGAACTCAAGAACAAAGAGAAACTGGAAGATAATATATTCAAAGAAGAAGAACGCATGTTTATTTATCAAGCTCTCCTTTTAGTACACTTGAAAAGCTAGAGAATTTGTTTTTAAAAATAGTTTCATGTTTCTTTTGATATGCGTTTTGTAGGTGGATAACAGGGTCTCTTTATTTTGTTCTTTGGTGGAGAAGGTAAGGCATTTTATCAGCAAGAGGTCTCCTTTTGTCTTAAAAGTATATTATAAACTGTGTGTTCACTAAATAGAAATCACGTTGAACTGTTTGCATTAGATAAGTTTAAGTTATTAATGTTGTCAGTTATAAACAATGGTAATTTAACAGAGTTGAGTCTGTTCGACCTTACGTGATGCACATGACTTCAATTATGACTTGATATCAAAGTTGTTTCACAGAAAGTTCCAATAGTTACAACTATTTTGTTGTTTTCTTTTTGAAATAATTGAATCCTGTTTTAGGTTTTGAACTGTAAGTTGTTTGTAATGAGTTTAAGTATCTTTTTGCTTTACTTTGGTCAGTTTTCCTGTTCTGTGATTGGTTTATCCATAGTGAAAAGATGGACGAAGTAAATAATGCAATATATTTGTCAAAACAACCTTCCTGCATCACTACTGTTCGCCGCTAACTTTGTTTACCAAATTCAGATGACGTGACTGACCAGTAGAATAGGTCTTTTGTGATGTTTATGGTACTACCAGTGTCTTACCTCGGCGATTTTTGACCGTGTTTTTTCAATTTCATTTCCTTAGAGACGAAGCAAATAACGCAATATTTTTGTCAAAACAACCTTCTTCCGACATCACCGCCATCTTTGTTTACCCAATTTATATCACGTGCCTGACCAGAGGTATTGGTCTATTATCGCCAAAAACCTGTTATTTTGAATCACTACAACTTCCAAATGAAAATAAGTAATTTGTTTCTCTTCCAGGGCTGTCAAAATCAATTTGTTTCCTTGTTACCATGGTTACAAGACTCGCTGGCTAAGAAAAGAGTGTGTAACCTGATTAAGTGGCTGCTTGAAGCCGGCAGCTGTGAGTTGGACTCTTCCAACGGTGGTTACTCAGAATCTGAACAGGAAACAGCTTGGAGAGTTCTGGGTTTATGTCTTTCCTCTCAGAGAGGTTTGTCTTGAAAATCTACATTGTAGTTTGGGTTCACATTCGCTTAAATTTGTCATTTTTGACTGGCTTGTTCAAGAGTTGGTAAACTAAAAGTAATTTCTTTTCTCAAGAAGGGTTAACTGTTGTTATGAATTACTTTTGGTTTTATTTGGTTTTGTATTACGCTTTCCACGGAAAAAACTTATGTTTCGAAATTACAGCTCAAATATATTGGAACACGATATTATTACATTTACAGCAAAACAAGATAAATCGATAAATAAATTTAATGAATAATCCGAGGGCCTGAAAGAGAATTCGATAATACTTACTATAGGCCTCAAAAAGATAAAAAAATGCTATATACCAAAACGTTTAAAAAGAGCTTGTTGTGGTATAAAAGCTATTTTGCTTAAAAAATGGATAAAGACCAGGACTATTAAATTTCCAATGTATTCTCTTTGTGTGCTGTCCTGAAACAGAAGTCTGACTTTCCCAAGTTAAATCTTTGCACATTTACGTTTGGGTTATTTTCCTTCACTTTTAGCATGCAACTGAATATTTGTGCATTTTTTGTTACTAGAAAACCGAACATGTGTTATTAGAAAGTTGAAAAACGTGAAGAACAATTTATGAATATTTTGTTTCTCCGATATTTATTTTCATGTCAGTTGAAGGTCTTAGTGATGGCCAAAGTGTTTTGTTATTAGTTTGAATGTTAAAGAACTACAGTCATTGAGCGAGTTGCCGGTGCCCAGGTCCTCTCATGCGGCTGCCGCACAAAAATGAAAAGACCTGGGCACCGTCAGCTCATTCACTACCTGAGAGAAAGTTTTTTCCTTGTACCTCCCTAGGATCCATACTTGACGATGAAACTACTGGCGTGGTTCTCCAGTTTTTCCTGAATGTCCTTCATCAGAGTCCTTCCAGAACGGACGACACTCTATGTCTCCTCGCAATTTTACAGTCATTCATCAAATCGTATGAAACAAATGTAAGCTTTTAAATGATTTGTTTGTTTCCAGCATTTCTATTTTACCTTTGGGGTGTCACATTTTTACAAAATAAAACCTTGCTTGAGCATAAGTGGCTCATTAGGCCGGCGCTTATCTCCGGTTTCCGTAGTGTTAAGCGGATGAGAATCTTTGACTCCCCCAGAACAGGACACAGATCTATCGCAGGTTAGCTCCCAGCAGAACTGGTACTCATTTATACAGCTGAGTCGACTAGAACAAAGTCAGGTAAAGTGTCTTGTTCAAAGACACAACACAGTGGTCTGACCGGGGCTCGAACTCCGGACCCTAGCACGCTAACCATATACACATAAAGATGTTTCAAATTTGATTGAGTCTTTTTTGTTTTTTTCTTTTCATAAAGATCAAAGAAGTTCCTTCATGCTTAGCAGATCTCCTTCTTTCTATATTTGAGCTGCATCTCTCAAAGACTATCGGTAATGAAGGTATGTAAACTCAGACTGTTAATCTACTGAATATAATGAAACGATACTTATTCGATTGTTTCAGGATTTCGGTCATAACTTAATGAACGCGACGTTTTGACTGCTGTTGCGGTCTAGCACTTTAGGAGAACTTTGCTTTTAATCATCAGTAGTTTGCTATATTTGGTTACATTGTATGAGCTATGTAAGGAGAAGTTACATGTTGATAAAATGGCCGGGGCTGGAAGGACTATATATTTTGTTTTCCTCGTACAAATGAGTGAACCTAAAAAATATTAATAATAGAAGATATGACAATACACATAGTATTCATTTATTTATTGTTCTATTAGTTAACAGCGTTGAACATAGCAATCTTGTAAATACAAGAATCGATTTTCTTGTTAAATTTTAAACATGGTGGGTTCAAAACATTGCATTAGCGGCCTCTCGATTTTACGATAGCTGGTTTGTTTGTTTGATTCATAACGTCAATATGGTACAGCGCTATTGAAATGTTGGTTATGCTGGGTTTTTTTTACACTAATATTAGATATTTACAGTTACAGAGGCCCTTGTAAAAACATGGGAATCTGGCCTGAGTCTAGCGAGTAGCAGATCAAGTGAAACAGTCTCCCCCCCGGAGGGTCTTGGGTTTGTGCTGGTTTGGAGGGCAGCCCAGCTGGTGATGAAAACTCTTCTAACATGCAAAGACCTTGAAAGGCAAGATAAAGTTCGGTTGTAAATCTGATTCGAGTCATGTAACCTCTAAAGAGGAGAAAAATAGATATCTATGAAAACATGCAAAAATTTACTGTCGCCAGGTTGGTATAAAGCGCCAGTATGTCGTGCGGGAGGCCCTGGTTTACAAATCTTTTTGCGCTACCTCGGCTTCTCTTAACACTGGTTTCAATGACAGAAGCAACAGGGAGACAAAAGACAAAAAGACAACCTTTTTTAATTTTTCTTTTTGTAAAACTTCAATTAGTTTTGTGCTTTTTCTGTGCCTTTGTCAGCAGTGTTAAAAGAAAAGGTTCTACAACTTTCTTAATTTCTCTTATCAGGGTTGAAGCGTTAGCAGAGGCTGCTGTGCGATTAACACAGAGCATTTGTGATGACAGCTCGGGAAAGAATGAACTCCGCACTGCTGTCTTACAAACCATCTTTCCAACAGACGAAGAGTTTTCTGTGTGGAGGGAAGCCTCTTCAGAGGTCAGTGCTGAAATGCAGTCTGTACAGACGACATCATCACCATTTTAGGCCTTATTGTTAAGAACCAGTCTGATGATACTTTCACTGACCATCATCATTAGTAGGTGTCATGTGAATGGTGAATCATCATTTTAATCCTGGACCCACTAAAATTGACTTGCTCCCAACAGATGTGACTTCATAGCTCAGTTGGTCAGAGCACTGCACCAGTATTGCAGAGGTCGCAGGTTCAAATCCCGTTGAAGCCTGAAATCTCTTTCGCCGAACTTTTCTTAAATTGCGTACACAATTGCGAATATCCTATCATAACGGCATTGCGTATAACTGAGGTTCAAATTACAGGGTGTTTTAAAAGTTCGTTCCGATTTAATTTCTTCTATCGTTTGTTTTCATTATTCAATCTACCTCTTTAAAAATTCGGTATATTATATTTTACTTAATTCTCATTCGATTATTCAAGTTATAAGTAACCAGAATGCCCCCCTTTATTTTCTTAGCGCCTAGGTATAGAATGTGCGAGTTCCTTTAGCGTGTCAAGATTCACATTTTTCCATGCGAAGCGTAGCCGCCTTTTCAGTTCTTTCATCGTTTTCGGGGCTTGATCTTTGTACGTTGTCTTGTCAATGATATTCCAGATGTTCTCAATCGGATTGAGATCAGGAGAGTTCACTGGCCAGCTGTCTTTGGCTATAAAGTTTGGCAAATTCTTTTGACACCATGTATGGGTTGGCTTTGGAGTGTGAGCCGGTGCTTCGTCCTAAACGAATGTCTTCTCTTTCTTTGAGCTAAACAACTTCCTCTTTACCGGGTCATCTGTCTTTCTCAAGGGTTTGGTTGATGTAATATTCAGAAGTTAAGGTCTGGCCTGTGGGTAGCATGTGTAATTAATTTTTGTGAGCCCACGACCTGTCATGCCATCCCAAACCATCACGTTTGCACTTTGCTTTACTTGGAAAGCTGGAGGAACATCTTATTCCTGCTAGACCCATGCGATTTCGTTTTTAGGGATAGGTTAATGGGAAAGATATAAAGGACATTCATCTGTGAATAAAGAATTGTCCCGATCCTCTGCTATCAGCTTCACGTACATCTTGACGAATCTCAATCGGGTTTTCCTTTGCTTTTTGCTTAACAATGGTGTTTTCTTTCACTTGAAAGCCTTCCATCCTTTTCTAGTCATGTATCTCCTGATCGTTGTGCTCGAGACTTCGATATTTTTCTGCTAAAGATTCTTGGCAGTCTTTCTTGTTGAATTTTTCAGTTTGTACTTTGCTTTCTCTATTAATTTTTTGGCGTAATTGGTTAAAACAGACGGTCTTCCACTTCTTGTTCTTTCAAGCACTCTCTTTCTAACCACTTGTTCGCCCAACGCTCCGTCTTGTTAAAATATTTAGCAATTTCTTTGACAGAATGACCAGATGATCTTAGTAAGGCTGCTTGAGCTCTAGCATAAACAATGTCTGGCCTCATTTTATGTGACAGAGAAAACAGAAAGTTCACGGAAAAATCAGAGAATAACAAATAAATCGGGAAACCAACACCATTCACAAAGGGCGCGAAAAAAGTGGCGGGAAACACGCGTGTGTATATTTGGCGCAAAAATTTAAACAAAGGCATTTATTACAAGATTAGGATACTTATTACTAGCTATTTCAATAAATTCTGTACCTCAATTTATTGAAAAAGTTCTGTGAAACAATTGATTTGTTTAGAATACTAACAATTTCAAATCGGAACAAACTTTTGAAACACCCTGTATGATAATTATTGTATTCGTTGTTATCATCTTCTTTAACAATTATTCACCAAATAGAGGTGAATAGCGCTAGACATTTACCAACCTGAAAATGTTAATTATTTTTGCAAAAACAAACGTATAGTTTACTCGTGCGTGAATGATATACAATAAAATATTCCCGTTTAAAGGGTGAAAAAAGTGATTGATATTTATACTTTATGCGCACAAAGCGATGAAATTTGTGCTTCACACTAGACACCGACCTTAAGAGAATATTGTTCAAGTCTTTAAGAAATTATTCGGACAAAACATGCTGTTTCTGTTTATAGTTTTCACTACTATAGCCTGCGAGCAGACAGTTTCATGGCTTCCCTTTATAAATACTGTTTAGTTTGTTTATGACGCCGCTCAACTTCAATTACAATTTTTTTATAATAGTTTATAGTTTATTAATCTGTGTAAAGCATCAGTGCCACTTTTGCTTTCCCTTACAGGTGCTATGGGAAGCTCAACCGATATTAGATCATAAAATACCTAAAGTGAACCCAATCAATAAAGACCTCACAGAGTGCAAATTAACGCAAGAACTCTCTCAACATCAGAAGATTACGTCATTTGTAGCTTTCGCCATGAATAGTTTCACCAAGGTCGGCACACAATTCGATGATGTCATCCGGTTGGTTCTGGAAGTTCTGTGGCTGCGACATTGGTGTTTGTGTTTTTCTGGACTTGGTTCTACATCAAAGAGCCAGGTTGTCCAGTCGCAGGTTAGTTACAATAGTAACCCTTTCAGTGCGAGTTGTATTAGTAAATTCTCCCAACTAGAGGCCGTTATTTTATTGAACAAGTTTGGGAGAATTTTACTTTTTATTTTTAGCAGTTTACTTGCTTTAATTATTTCTCCATTTCGGTTTTCATCAACTTGATCGTTATCTGCTTCAGCACTATGTTCAAACTCTTCATTTACATTGTCACTACTGTCTGTAAACCAAGCTCAAACTCGGCATCGACGTTCGCTTGAGGTATGCAGTAATCATGGATACCTTCAATGTTCACTAATGCACTCATGCTGCCGTCTTTAGAACGCTTAATCATTTCTCGGTTGGCGCATATCTGCCCATGCATCTCCTACCCATTTTCTTATCAGCACTCTTCACTTGGAAGCAGATTCCTCACCCTTCGTATACAAACTCAGGTATTTGTTGATATATTTTTCAAACTTGACGCGCACAGCATTCTTGAAAGGCTTCTATATACGAGGCATATATCAAGTGGCTGGATTCGGCTTCTGCAGCTAGGAGAGATGTTTTAACAAGCGCTCTTTTCATCTTCGTAAGAAGCTTCTTTACCTCACTTGTTTGCAGGTCCGTTCGACATCTGTAATCAGTATTTCAGTTACATAAAGATGATCTTGTTACTGGGTTTCTGTCTCCACTCCTTTACTATTCATTCTTTCGCTGTGGCCTCATCACACAAATCTTTAACTTTGATAAACACTGTAACTCTTCTTTCCCAGCTGTCTGTTTCCTTCGTTATCCGCTTCCCTTTACTGCGGAGTATGACCTCTGGCCTTACTTGAGGCAAACCTGATCGGCACACACTATCAGCTGAGTAGTTGATTCTATTTTATCAAGTCCCGATCGACTAGTGGCACATGCACAACACATTCCATCCAAATCTGTTTGTACTTCTAAAAATAAACCAGGTAATTTTTACACCTCTAACTTACTTGACTTAATTATTATCAACTAGAGCATTATTTTTGTCCATTTTATAATGTTAAGATATAATTAGTTTGGAGATGGCGTGATGTCCAACCAACCTGGCATATTTAGATTTAGATTAGGTGGTGACTTATGCTGTGACAAGTAGTCATAAAATCACTATAAAAATGTATTTTTACAGTATTAGAATACCCCCGTTTTTTCAAATCTAATATCAAGTATAACCCCTTGGGGCTTGCTTCTTGACGACTTTCTTTTTTGGTTTAGGGGGGTGCCTTATACATTGAAGGAGTTTTCCGTTTCGAAAGGAGCAGGAGCTTCTTTTCCGGGGGCTCATTTTTCGCCTTTTACAGTATTATTCCTTTTCATTTGTTAGGTATTCATTAGTTCCCTGGTCCAGCATTGTGTTCTCAAACTGGATGAGTCCATCGAGATCGTCTTGGAACAACTGAAAGCACAACAACAAATAAATCAACTGATAAACGAAGTTGTTAACAGATCGAAAACCCAAGGAAATATTTGGGCTCTTGTTCTTTCTGGTGTGTTGCGATCTGTTCAAGATATGAGTTTACCTGTTGACACGCAGTTGTGGCTAGGTCAGGTGCAGGGTCTGGCGAGTGGAGACGAGTTCACGTGTCAGACTTTGGTGAGTTTGGTGCAGTGCGTGCCGACTATTTATGACCTGAAGGTGTTGCAGGAGCAGTACTCAGGTCTACTACGTCAAGACAAAGATGAGGAAGGTAGGAGAAAGGATTCACTCGATGACTTACTGTGTATTGTTATATACCTAGACTTTCACTCAACAAAGCGAGTACTGTGATTGATTGATTCTTGGTCACGTGCCCATGAACAGTATACGGAAACAGCTAGTTTTGGTTCCCCAAGAATCCCAAACATGGGAACTCGAGGGAAAACAAAAGTAACTTGTTTCCCGAGGGACTATACATTAAAAGTTCTGTTAGATACTTGACTTTCCCTTAAACAACCATAAAAAGAAAAAAAAGAGATGGTGGGCGGGCAACAACTGCGCAATTGTATCCCGCTCGGGATACATTTGAATTTGATCAGGGGCACGTGACCCGGAATCAACCAATCACAGCACTCGTTTTGTTGAATGAAAGTCTAGGTTCCCGACCGGGATACTGTTGCGCAGTTGTTGCCCGCCCGGATTAAACCACTTGCTTTTACAAGTAGATTAAATTGAAAGACAAAAAGAAAGTTGTTTAACTGACGAAACTGGCTTAAACAAGCAACAAATAGAATTCAAGTGATAATCGAATATACTGTTAATGAAATAGTGTAATCAAGTTTATTGCAAATTTGCAAATATATTGATGATGGATTAATTTCTTGATTGGTTATAGGAATGTCAATGAGTTTGTCGATGGTAGTTGCTTGCCTGAGCCGCTGGTCATTACTGACCAGCGGTTGCGAAGAAGCACTGACTGAGTATCAGTTGACGCTAGTGGATGTCGTGGATCAAATGATGGAGTACAAGAACTCGCGTCAGGAACTGCTGTTATTTAGCTGTTCAACTGCTGCTGACCTACGATTGGCCTTGGTGTCTTTCAATTGTAGTCTGTCGTATTTGATGGGGCTTGCCGTCACGCACTCGGCAGTGAACCTTCGGAGCGAGCATTGGGACTTCATCCTGTGTAGTTTGGCTAGCTGGCTTCAGGTATGCCATTGCTCCCCCCCCCCCATCCCCCTTCCCCGCGGGGAGGGGCAGGGGGGTTACTTCGGCGTAAAAAGGATAGGAATGCTTGTCAAGAAATGCGAAAAATACCCAAAAAATACGAAAGCGTAAAAATTTTCGACCCTAAAGATTACCTGGGAGCATCGATTTTGAAAAAGGCAGGAGAAAACTGTATGTTTTTTGGAATACCCTTGATTTTTGTCTAAGGGTAATTTGAACTTGGATGTATAGTTGACTGATTGCGGGTTCGATTCTCGTCAGTGACTCAGAATTTTTTCAGAGCTTTCAACTTGTAAATCAATAATTTCTTCAACCCTTGATTTTTCATTGAAACCCCCCTAGAAAACACCAAACTACCGATTTTGGCCCCTAAAAAATATGGTGAATATTCCTATTATACAAATAGAGGGATATTGACCCCACCGGGAGGGGGTGGGGGGGTCTCGCTAGCTAAAGTCCGTCAGATATTAGAAAACATTTTGGCCGTAGTTAATATCAAAGCAACGAACGAACACATTTGTTTTTAATTTTTTACAAGTGTGCATCCTGACCTGCGTCATGTTAGTAGGGTGTTCTTCCATCCGATGGCCATTGGTCAGTTTGGGAGCTATTAAGTTGTAGCTGCAGCTCTAGTAGTTTTTGTTGTGTAATAGTCGCTTGTTAATTTGTGCTCTGATAGATCTTTTTCACGCAAAAGTATATTAAACATATAAAGAAACTGTGGCCATCGCCAAATTTAGCGCATCCGTGTTAGCAAAATTGCAAAATTTCTTAAACATTTCCCAAGAACTAGTGCACACATGAAGTTTCGAAATTGATGCCCTTCTCTTATTATTACAGAGAAATGTATGGAAAGAACATGGAAACGAGGCTGGATGGGCATCGAAGCCCGTCTACTATACTTTTCGTTGGAAAATTATCCAGTTTCAAACCTTTATTCCTCAGTCAAATTGCGGCTAATCGTTATGAGACTTTGTAGCTTTACTAATATTAATGTGCTGAGATTGACTCTGGACTCTTTTTCCCGATAAACTGAATTTGTTTCTATGTCATGCTAGCGTGATAAAAGTCTATAGCACGTGCTTGTTTTTCGTAGATGTGTGAAGAAAATAGCTCGTTACTGACCACCTCGGTACCAGGGCTGCTCTTTTGTCATGCGATGTGTGAGTTACAATCACTGGTGGTGAGGTTTTTCTCTATGACCGCGCACACGCTGCCAGTGGCAGTAGCTGACACAGTCAACCCCGATGAACAATCAAACCAGCCTCTCAACCAAGAACCAATCCCAACTAACGTAGGAGGGAACTTGCCTGGTTTGCCTCCAAATTTAATTGCAGAATGGGAGGAGTTCTTTAGTGGCACAGTTTGCAATGCCGTCTTGAGTTTGTTTCTCGATTACGCCGGTAAGTGTTCGAGGTTTGTTGTTTGTTTGAAATGTCTCTGCATTATTAATATACTTGGCGGTTTTTTTATTAAATAAACTTAGCTTTGCATTTCTCTAAGCTTGTACCCCTCAAAGTAGCTACATGTAATTCACTGGTTAACACAAATTGCTGAGATTAGTGTACCGTAAAATCCCACGTTGAAGTTCTGGGCTTATATAACGTCATAAGGGGTTTTGGGCGGGGGACTTATATCCAGGTGGGCTTACAAACGAGGGG
>JAOBRD020355394.1:0-18695 GCA_027575215.2 Hydrozoanthus sils | reverse complement strand
GGTAAACTCATCACACAACACGTATAACGTTATACGGAGTAAGCTCATCACGTAACACGTTATACGGGGTAAGCCTCGTCACGTAACACGTTATAGGAGGTAAACTTATCACGTAAAACGAGGTAAACTCATCACACAACACGTATAACGTTATACGGAGTAAGCTCATCACGTAACACGTTATACGGGGTAAGCCTCATCACGTAACACGATATAAGAGGTAAACTCGTCATGTAACACATCATACGGGGTAAGCTCATCACGCAACACGTTATAGGAGGTACGCTCATCACATAACACATCATACCTGGTTAACTCGTCACCCAACACGTGACACAAGATGTCACAATACATGAACAGAACAATGATAACTGGCGACTGGGACCAGTTCCTAAATTATTTCGAACTTGGTTATTTTGAACCAGTACTCGTTTGGTTTTCTTTGGTTTTGCACACCACCATTGTGTATTTAACTGTACACCAAGAAAAGCAGCATTTGAACAGCGTTAATACCTGAGCTAAAACAGCTTCTCTTTCTTTCTTGCAGGCTACTTCTAGGTCAGCTTTACAGTACTGCAGCGGCTGAAGAACGATTTAAACCGCGTTAGTAATACATAGGAGAACAAAGCTTACGAACATTACACCAGATGGTACATATGACTTAATTTCGCCCAGTTTAATTTGGGAGTTATATACGTTATATTGTTCGCATAAGAGAAAGAGTTTTATAGTCTCTTTTTCCTTCTATACAATCAAGTAGTACTTAGTGCTCTTAAAACACATATAGGAGTACAAGGCTTACGAACATTATACCAGAACGGGTGAAAATGACTTACTTTCGCCCAGTTTATTTGGGAGTTATGCATGTTATATATATCGTTAGAAAAAGGACGGGTTTAGAGTCTCTCTTTTCTTCTATCCAATCAAGTAGTACTTATAGCGTTCTTAAATACATAGGAGTATATTCAAGTCTTACGTACATTATACCGGAAGGTGAAAATGACTTACTTTGGCCCAGTTTGTTTTGCGAGTTATCGCTCGAAAGAGAAAGCGTTTTTTTAGTCTTTTTGCTTCTATCCAATCAAGAGTTTTAAAAGAGCAAAAGGCTATCAACTGTCGCCAGAGGAAAGATTTGTCCTAAGGAAGCTCCGTTAGCTCCACCTTTAGGTTATACCCGTCCTCGTTCACTCAACAAGTAACCTATTGTCGCTCTTATGTGCTGCATTTATGCGCATGGAATATACAAGTAGATCACTGTGTCATTACTATGTAACCAGGTAAAATCCTGTAAACTGATTGGCTTTAAGACGGCAGGATTAAAACGCCCACGGCTATTACACACTTTTTTTTTCTTTGCTACCCCTTTATAATATCTCGCCTTCATTTTTAAAGTTTCTAGCTTGCCTAAAAAACATATAACGACGAACTTAGTAACCTCATTCGTTCGGTCTTTACTGGAAATCTCAGAACTCGGTTTTGTTGCATGAATCTCGCTACGCTTGGTCCGTACGTCAAGACCTCGGTCTGAGATTTCCCAGGGAAGATCTCGCTGTAGGCAAATAAGTGTTATACTTTCACCGAGTGAATAGCTTTTGTTTTGTTTTTTCACGTGTTCTCTTTTTGGTTCTCGTAGCTCGGATAATTATTCACTCTTCAGGTTTTGAACGAGAGTTTAAACATACGGACCTCATTTCTTGTAATAGTAAGAAAAGACGAAAAGTAAAGCAAAAAAAAAAAAGAAGCGCCAAAACACAAAAAAAATGAGAAAGCGATACAAATTGGCTTATACCCGTATTTACTGGTAGGAAGAAAACTATTTTTGTTTCTGATTTTGCAATAAAATTTTGAAAAAGCGCTTGACTGCGAACAAAATACGGTCAAGAATTAAGACGAAGGAGCATGATGAATTTTTTAGGTATGTCTCTGGTGTTTACCGATTTCCACTGTACTTCTCCATTAGGTGTAGAACTGGGTTAAGCCAAAATTGAAACGAAAAGATATATACAAAAAGATTGTTGCAATGAGACACATAACTAATGTTATCATACATTACACATAACTTTAGTTGGGTTGAAAAGAAATCAAGTTTAAGAATTTGAAAAACAATTTCGAATTGTTTCTTAATAATTTCCTCTAACGTGCACTAGATCTCTGTCTCAATTTCCAAACCGAAGCATAAAAATTTTTAAAAAGAATCTAAACCAGACTGTTTGTGCTAGACTGTACTTTAACCACAAAGATTTCGCCAACAAGGAAACGCTAATATTCATACGTAAATTTCTATTTCAAGTTAACCGTAAAGTCGTCAAGTCTTCGAGTAGCAAAGAGAACGCGCCTTCTTCTATCTTACATTTTGTTTAAATAAAATTTGGTTAATAATTTTAATAGTTTTACTTTACTCAGTTTTTAAAAGCCTTTGACTATCGAAAGTAAAGGAATAACGAAAAACCTGTTTTAAGACAAAGCCAATGTTTTTTCATTTAAAATTTTATCTTAAAAACATACGATTAAAAGCCATATATACCATTGTAAAGAATTTGATCGTTGACTGAATCACTGCGTATTCGATTAGTTGGGCGTTCAGTACACATGCAGCAAAGATCGGAGAGCTAAGCGGTGTATAACCACAGTGACTAAATATAATTAGCAAGTGAATATCTAGAGAAAAATAATACCGACGATCATTTATTACGAATCCGCAACAGATCGCTTATTTGTTCTTATGTTTCTTGAAGCGTCTGTAGCAATTGCTGACATGGTTTTTCTTCACGTCTGGTTTTTCTTCAAGTCAAAACCTTCGAAGCTTTGTGAAGTTGTTTCAATATTTATTGCATTGAAACAAAATTTCATTCAAAAGTAAACCACAGTCGCTAGTCGGCAACAAAATGTTTTGTGTTCTTGGCCGACCGAAGATTAACCACGGCGAAGTGCCTCTCTTAAATATCGTTTTTAGACGAAACATATTAAATATAAAGTCGTCGAAACAAAAAACAAGAATGCCGTTGAAATGCTTCAATAGAGCGCTGAAACTTCAGTCTTAGAAAAACCCAAATATTCTCTTCTTACAAACATGTTGAACAATAATAAATTTCGACAAGTGTGACTTACCGTAACATTTACGAAAGTCTTAATTTCGAAGACCAAAACTGACAATGTTGCTCATCTTGGTAAGTACTGAACTCGGCGGATTGCTTCAGAACCGGTTTGTTTCTCTTTCGCGATTTATCTTCAGGATAAACCTTCGAATAAAGGCGATCCCAATGTTAAAGGTTCGTGGCAATGCGCGATTTTGTTCGAAATCCGCTATTCCAGCTTCGTTTACGAGACCACCATGCGATTCTATTGGCTGTTAGAATTTGCATAAAGAGCTATCAACAAATCTCAATGAGATTACAATACTGTCTCACAAGTCTGCAGCTGAAATGAAATTTCTCTCTGGCTTTGTTTAGTTGTGACTTCCGGTACAGCGCTGAAAATCAAAACTCGGCTGAACGGAGTTTGATGTTTCTTTTCTATGTACCCTCTACCGAAATAACCGAAATTTTCTGCTATGATGGAAGAGAAAATATTGCTATGGCAATCATGGCCGGGCATTACAGCAGTGTAAATCACCGTTCTCTTGGGAGCTGTTAAAAAAAGTTACTTCTCCAACTGAAGTCCATTGAAAAATAGGTTTCAAAATCAGACCTTAAAAATTATTTTTATGCCTCGGGCCAAAATCTTACAAGAACAACCTTCTGGGAGAGAGTAAGAATGAAAAGACTTAATAGATACCTGGTTCTTGTTTGGGTATCCTAAACAAACGATCCATTTCATATAATTCCAAACCAAGGCCATGTCATGCTACAAATCACAGAGACCACCATATTGCCTTTGTCTCAGCTGGACGATCACGGTCGACTATCAATAGCTTCGAACTGACAACAATCAGAACAGGTACACGAGAAGGAACTGGTGTGTACGGACTGGTGTCAGAATTCTAATTACCTGCCCACTTCTAGAGGGCTTTTTTTTACTACTCCTGAGTGAAAGCGTTTACCACAAGAATGTTAACAGTAAGATGCCAATGTCTATCGAAAAAGTATATAATTTGGCTGCATAAAACTAAGGCAAATAATGCTCTTAATGCTTACAAAATAGTTTCCCTGTCGACATGTTTGATATCAGTTACGGTTAAATATAACGAACAGCGAACATGGGACACAATTCTGTTTCAAAAATAAATTCTTTCCTTTTCTAATCGATTAAACCTGATTTCAGGGGCAAATATAATAGGAAAATTACTCAACGATTCAGTTTCGACAAGTAAATTTCAAATTTCTCCCGAGCTGGATTAATTCTTATAAATATTTACTTCACGTTTGACCCAGTCGGATTGGCAAGAAAAAGACTTACTGGAATAGCTTCATTTACTGTAAATGAAAAACGCAAAACGAAGAAATCTAAATACTATAGTCTGAGATCTATATACTATATACCTGCAGTCGCCATTCCAAGTCAGGCACAAGAATCCATTTGCATTTAAGGCAATGTTGAAGTTTCTTAACTTTTCACAACCTCTTTTACTTCAAGGTGTTAATTTTAGCATATAATAACGAAGGTCTTGTGGTTCAACATTACGTTAAGCTAGACGAATAAAAACTTACAGAGGAAAGATTTTCGAAGCTAGATAGGAGAAAATTAACAATACCTATGAAAACCACAAATTTAAAACAAAAAACTAAATTTCATCAAGTAGCTTATTACCTCCTAACAACTTTCCATGATCTAAATTAAATTCTTGACTTTCCGTATATTTTATGACCCGTTGACTGTGTTTAAAATTTAGCAACATGTTTAGTCGACGAAATGTGAACAAATGGCACTTCATCTCGTACAAAATTATTTTCCAAAAGAAAATTTTTAACATCAACAAAAACAATAACTGAAATTAAATCGCTTACTGGAAAATCCTACACGAGAACAACATTTCAGCCGTCTCACACGGCCTTCTTCGGGTTTCTGGTTTATTTTATAGTTTAATACAACTGGATGAGTCAAAACATTCCTTGTCGTATCAACAAAAACATTTCTTTAAAGTACACTTATAATGAACTTATAGATTATGTTTTTAAACAGCGAGAGGAGTAGAAAACTAAAAGAATAGACAACAACTACAATCGAAAAACCTTAACGCCTGCGGAAATGATGTTGAATAATATTCAACTAGCAAGAGTATTGAAAACGACTCAGCTATTGCTACAAAAGACTAAATAACATCCGCGAATAGTGACTTTTGTTATACTGCTATTTAACGTGGGTTTCAATTAACATATTAAGCAGTAAACTGGACTGGGCGATTGATTAGCTCCTGTCTCACTCATTTAATATCTAATTTGACATGTTGAAAAAATAATCGTATGTTTTCCAGCGGCGGTATTGAAATGCACCTGTTAGGCTGCTTTTATGTATGGTTCATTTCAATAAACACATCTATTCACAACCCTTCACATTAAAAAATCTGGCTGAAACTCCGACTAAAACTCCAAGATTTTCATTTTTGTTTGGCGAATATGATCGAGTGTCCGTCCTTTTCCCTTTAAGAACACGGCAATTAAGGGCAGAAACCGTTTGTTGCACGGCGTGACTCGCCAACACTAGTCAGAGACATTTCATCGAAAGGCAAAAAGTCCTTAAGATCAAACCAAGCTATGTTTATATTTCTTTCTAACGCTCTGAAGCATGCGACCACTAATACGACACGAGGAAAACACATTGATGAAGGCATGTGTTCGAATACGCCTTAAAAGTGTACGACATACATCATTGAAGAAGAACCAAACTATAAGGGAATGCAAATACGTATTGAACAACCAATGGCTGATACTACTATACCTTGGTGTGAGGGTGAAGTTCTATGATCAGTGGTGATGGTTTGTTCAAGGTAAGCTCCATAACCTTTCGATTCATTATATATATTGCATCACAGCTTATTCCGTGTGTGTGTGTGTGTGTAGAGCGAACGAGTCATCAATAAACAGAACAGGTTATCTATTGTTTGCGCGTTACACTCGCCATTTGTTTGATCGCTACTGCGGGTAGAAACACGATAAAACGGCTAATGAAAAGACTGGATAGCTTTTGCAAGTGATATTCCAGAGAAAGTGCGCTGGGATCTCGAAAAACAACGACAAAGCTATGTCGCTTCGACCATTTTCACACATGCCCAGCAAAGCCGACGATCAACGCATAATGGAAATTAAAATCATTTCCAGACATTTTTTATTCGTTTCGATGTGAATTTAAGATAAGATGATATCTGAGAAAGGCGAGTATTAATTTTTACCGCCTCTTTGCAGTACGACAAATCACAAATTACCATCTTTGTATAAATAAAAACACGAGATACTTAGCAATCTGAAGGACGAGACATACTCCGAAACTTATCCAAAACTTACCCACTAAATCCTACCCCACTTGGCACTCGAGATAACTCTATTCGCGTTTACACAACCCAGTACCAAAAAACATTAAAGCAATAATTTATCTTGTGGCAAGCCACGACAAAATCTTACTTTATTTACAGCAAAATTGAATTTGGCAAGGACAAAAAGAGTTGCGACGAAAAAAAACTGTCTACTCTGTGATGAGCTTGTTAAAACTACAAAAAATTTACAATTTGTAACAGTAAAACATAAAGCTCGATACTAGAACATAAGCCAATCCTTAAATTAAGAAAATTTGTCCAAGCAAAATGCATCACGTTAGTTCTTGTTAAACCAGTTCATGAATAACGAATAGCCGAAAAGAGCCGTTACCAGCCGGTACTTTCACTCGCTTTTCGGTTAAAACAAGAACAAAATAATAGCAATTTAAATTTTTTTTTTTTGAGAAACAATCATCAAGCGCGGTGGAGCAATTTTTACTTTCATACTGTAAAACAACGAGGCCGTGAAGTCTTGTCGGCTGGTTTGGAAGACGATGTCGAGGTTGGCATTCGTGATTCAAAACATTCTGCATTTTGCACTTAAAGAATATTAAATCTATTTCGATGCGCATTTCAGCAGTCTTTCATGTGACACTTGTGCTGATTGGAGGATTTTTATACAGTTCAAAAATGGATACCAAGAAATTGAATGAGACATCTCTGATTTCTTTACAGCTTCTTTGCAGTGACTGAAAAAACAAACAAGTTTTCAAGCTACACTTACTCGTTCATGCCAAAAGATTATCTAAAACTTTATTCATTCAAATTAAATCCAGAAGAGGAAATAACAGCGAAATTTGACGGATACCAATTCGATTTCATTCTCTCGAGGCGAACAATTCAAGCCCTGAAAGCCTACGGAAAACTTGCCAGTAAAAACCGAAGTCATGGCCGCGATCGAAACCACTTCAGTTTAAGCTACAAATTCCAATATTTGCATTTAAAGGCGTAGAAATTTGTCATACGATTTTTTACCTGTACAAGATGCGCTTCGTCGGTATCACAGGCGGGTTTTGACTCTTCGCTGCTTGTTGGACCTCGAGCAGGCTCTGTTGTGGTTGGTTTGTCGTCGAAGACGTCATTTGTCGTGTGCGTACTCGGAGGCTAAAATGAAAAAGCCACGATAGTTTAGTATGATGGTATATTGTTCTCTGCGTGTTGCTGTGTGGGCGGGGAGCCCTAGAGAGACCTGACCGCAGAAGTCAACAACATTCTATCACAATGCAGGTAGTCAGTACGCATGTCGCTTTGTTAGTCCCGTGGATCGAAAACTGTTGCTTCCAACATCCTGCAAGTAATTAAGGACCTTTAGCAACGAGGACGCCAACACCAACGACGACAGCAGAAATCAATGATGAAAACAATAGCTGCACATTCGAATGCATCGTGCTGGCCAATCGCCCGCTGTCGTCTTCAAAATTACGACGTAAAAAGCTTAATTTTGGAGTTCTTACGAATATGGCAGCAATAAACAGAAAATTTTCTCAAACTTTTTTATCTTTATCGAATTCAAAGCGATCCTGAACTTACGATTAAACTGGCAACGTTCTTTAACGCATTGAAAATAATTGCAAAAACAAAATAAAACGCAATGAAGTGAAATTAGATAGGCTAAATCAAAAAAGAACCTATTAAGGACCAACACTTTAGTTTCATTAATATAACTTTAATTAAAAGATTTATTTTTGTTTCGAAGTTATAAACGTAAGTTTTGGCTTCATATTCTTGGCGCCAGAATAACTGGCAACAACTTTAACGTTCAAATTTCACAATTCTAAAACTAACTTGGGGTAAAAATTGCAAGATACACTTTCTGGGAACGCAAGACAAAATGACATCAAATTGTACTTTATTCAGAGTAGCCTATTTTGTTTATTCTATGCATTCTAAGACCTGCCAATAAAATTCCCAAATATTTTTGTGTAAACCGTTCGTCTAATCTGATCCAATCAAAAATAATCACAAATCGAACTCGCATAAAAAAACAGTGCTTTTCAAAAAAAAGGTCAAGCTTTGAATGTTTGCATGTAAACTCTAATCAGCGTTACATGAAATTAACTTAACAAAATTGCTTTACAATCAAGCAATAACATTATAACCTGTTTCCACAGTACTTTACGTAATGTAAAGGCGATTCTCTCTATAGCCCACTTCAATAGTTTTCAGTGCATATATTTTAACATGAAATCAGTGTGAAACACTGATTTGTTCTCGTAGCTCGAAATAACCTTGCCTACCGTAAACGATCTAATAAACGCCCATGCTCAAATAAATGCTTCGTATTTAATAAACGTCTCCCCTGGGGTGTGAAGTTTGCATTAGACGCTCTCCTCAAATAAACGCCCCGTGTCCAATAGAAAACCCCCCAAGGAATTGCCTCAAAAACCAAGGAACGCTCCAAAGAGTAAAGCAACACAGTTTATTTTCTTGCTTGCGAATTGCATCTTGAACAAGCTCAAAGTAAGGATAGTGCTCTTTAAATCTTGTTGATTTCTGTACTCAGTGCGTCAGCACTTTTTTGCAGTTTAAGTGAAATAAACGCCTCTAACAAATGCCTTATATCTATTTAACGCCCCTTTACGATCCCTTGAAGTCTAATAGACGCCCCGGGCGTTAATTAGATCATTTACGGTATTCGCATCAGGCGGAATGCCTGGACACATCCGGGAAATTTACTATTTTGGTTCAAGAGTCCAAACAGCGTCACGTTTAGTGAAAGCTAAAAGAGGTAAAACTTTTGCAATAAGTGAAGAAGCTGTAAAAAAAAGAAAAAGAAAACGGCAAAAGTTGCCTTATCCGTGTTTACTGGTAGGAACCTTGGACCTTTTTTTTCTTGCTGCTGAATTTACATCAAAAGGGCTAAAAACAAGCGAGCGCTCGTTGCCGAAGCTAAGCATTTTTTTTACCTAATTGATTTGGTAATACCAAACAATTTTACCCCAGTGGAAATTTACTTTTGAATTAACATATACCTCCGGTTCGGGGAGAGCAGGTAGTTGTTTAAAATGTTTCTCAAAAGGGGGAATGTTACTGCCACGATATCAAAATAAAACAAGTTCTTACTAATATAAATTATATTAAAGTTTCTAAGGTAGCCTCTGAACTAACCTTTGAGGCTGGACTAAAGTTAAGCAGCCGATCGACCCCCTGTGGACTCTCAAGTGTACCTTCCTTCTCTTTCTTAATAGCCGCAAGTCGTGCAGCAAGGGACTTTGGGACCTGACGAGGAGGGGTGTTCATCTGCAACAGATCCTCACCAACCAAGCTACGAAGGGAAAAGAAGTAAGTTAATTATAAAATCAAACTAGACTTCCCTCTAAGTCGAAGTTTCAGCGGGGAATTATAGACAAAGAAAAAACCTGAACTTCATAAAAAAAACCCTGCACCTTAAGCAATCCCCTTAACAACAAAAATGATAGTAACACATTTTTTACGGGGAGATTTGGAATATTGGACTTTATCCCAGAGTGGCAAAATATGTCAAACTTGTGGGGCTGATCAGAACCACTCTGTTAAAGTGCCTCTGACACGAAATATTTTCTTAAGTCAGTTGGTAGACCTTTCTAAACGTGGGACAGCGGTAAAAACTGTTTGTCAAAATCTGCCACGGTTCTTGAGGTATTAACATTATTGTTTTCAACTGATGATGTCTGTTGTTGGGCAGGCAAGGTTTTGATTTTTTTAACTCTGCTGCCAATCCTTAACCTTTGGACAAAAATTTGTAACTATTCTAAATACTTCGAGATACACCATCAGCCCAGGTTTGGCTGAAATTCATCCAAAGGTTATGGATTGGCAGCAGATTTTTAAAAAAATGAAAAGTTGCCTGCCCAACAACTGAGGTCATCACTTGAAAACATTAAATGTTAATATCTCAAGAACCATAAAAGACTATGACAAACTATTTCACCGCTATTCCTCATTTAACTAGATCTATCCACTGAAGTAACAAAATATTTCACATCATTGGCACTTTAAAGTGGCCAAACCAACAAAGATCCAAGAACCTGGGCCTCAAAACAACTTTAAGTTTATAGCCCAACACAAACTTGATTAGTATATAAAGTCAATCTGCTGCTCAGGAGGCATCAGTTTGATTCAATTCCCGGTGCTGTACCTTCATTAGGGTCTTTCAAAAATATCTGAAATGAAGGTACTGCTTTTCCTCTAACATCTGAAACAGGTTAGACCTTCATGGATATGGACGTTACTGTATACACTTGGGGATCTTTACAGCTTGGTTGTAAAACCTGTAAGGTTTTCTGTATCCCACGGTAAAAAGAGATATTTAAACATTTTGTTAGGCCACAATTTTTAATTTTTTGTTTTATGGATCCCGCTGACCGTTATTTTGTAATTTTTTTTTAAAAAAATTGTTTTCGTTCAATCAAACTTATTTGCTGACTACCTACATTCTTTGGGGTTTTTGGGTTGCAATAAATTTTCAAATGAATATTGATGGGGAAAATCAAAAGCAAATTAATTTGTTCTATCTAATTGATTTTCTAACCTTTTGCCTCATGTTTTTTACATGGTACACTTTAACTTATTACCTAAATTAATACATCAGCACTGATCTGTTTTTTTATTTATTTTCATTTTGCCCACACAACCTAAATTTTATTATTTAGTGATCCTTTAAAACCAACATTTAAAGCAGAATTTAAACTACACAAAAACTGAAATACCTAACAAAGTAAGTACAGCCTACAAACCTGGGTGGTGCTCCAGTTCTTATCTGTGGGGAGTCTGATCCTTTAACCAATGGATCAAACTTAACATATAGGGACTGACGAGCCAATGCTGACTACAAGATAATACCAGAAATGATAAGTCCTTGACCAATGGATCAAACTTAACATATAGGGACTCAGTGACGAGCCAGTGCTGACTACAAGATAATTTAGCAAAAATGATTTAAGTATTTAACCAATGAATAAAACTTTAGGTGGAAGAAACGTACATTCATGTAGTTATCAATCAAATGCATTCTCTAGTAAATCTAATTGACATACACAAATTTTTTAGCATGGGTTACCTATGCTTTAAGACAACAGTGGGTAGTTTTATGCTGAAGCAATAACATAAAGAAAATATTGTTTGTCAATGATCATAGTTAATAAGGAAACATACAGAACTAAACTAAACTAATGTAAACTAGAATTATTTGGTTTTATCCAAAAATGAAAATCAAATGCTGACATAGATTAAACTTTCTTGTTTCAATTGAGTGATCAGACCTACTGTTCCGTATCAGTACCGACACCTGAACTGAAGGGTTATTGACTCAGAGATGTTTCAGAAGTTGAGGACTTGCCAAACTAGTTAATGCAAAGAAAATTACCAATAATCAAGAACTTTGACATATAAACTTTAGTTGTTTTGCTTCTATGATATTAAAGTCACTGATTACTAATGGAATTTATGCAATACTATGAAATTTATGCAAAACATAAAACTTCGCTTGCTCAGCTGAGTTCATGAATTCAGTAAAAAAATGGTGATTCAAAATTAGACATGGCTCTAAAAAATCAGAATCACACCACCACTTACCAGTTTGTCCATGTCATTTGAACTACCACACTTCTCGAGATAGTCCAGCTCCAAAGAAAAAGCTAAAATTAGAGCAAAAATGTATCGGTGCTTCGTGTACAAAATATTTAGTCTACCAAATACTTAATATACCAGCATCTTCCCACCAGAGAAACTCTTAAAGCTTACAAGTACAGACATGTTTACAACACTTATTGTAACAATGAAATTTTCAGCAGCTTCAGCCCAAACTAGTCTTATTTGCTTCTTTCCTCCCAAAAAATTGAAAACACAAGTGATATTAACATTTCCTAAACTTTACTAGGAAATAGGGAAGAAGATATTTATGACATCAAGTGTAAAATTCTTCATTCTACACAGTATTGCACGAGAAACCGTTGCATAACTTCTCATTTATCCAAAGTTTCTCCGAAATATGTTGGAGATGTGATTTGGAAACCTTTTTTCCAAATTGCCTGTGTCACTTTGGAAAAAGTTGAAAATACTTATGAAATTAATCCTAAATTTTTCGGCCCTATGCGATTTTGTACTGTATACAAAGACCAGGTGAATGGATATGTCAAAATGTATTCTATTTTTACAAAACACTGACACTAAAAATGAGTAAAAGTATAGCAACTAAGTAATGAGGTCTCGTAATTATACAAAAAAAGTATTTAAATTTCAAGCCTCGTGCTTTCCACGACTTACTGAGACTGAATATATACTCAACTAGACTGCACACAGTATGTTGACTAACCCTTACCATCACCAGTTGATTTAAAATCATCATCTGTCAGCCCAAACACCTCATCTTTTTGATCTACAATCCCTGAGGTTGTTGTTTTGTTCAGGTCATCTGCACCTTTATCAGATTCTGCACCCTGACTTTCACTAAGTGCACTTGGTCCCTTCACTATCTCAGATTCAGCCGAAGTGTTAACATTTTCACTTGCACTAAGCTCCACATTCTCTGTAGTATTACCAATGCCCAATGTCTGGGTAGTTTCCATAGCATTTCTCTCCTCTCTGGCACTACTCTCTACACCAGCCATTTTATCTTTGAGATCAAAACTACTGTCAGTAGATTCCTTTTCCTGTTGTGAAGTTTCCGAAGCAAACATGTCAGCAAGTTCATTTGTCTGTGATTTCAGATTCGTCAATTGCTGCAACAGTTCATCAGCATGACCCGGTGATAGAGGGGGAGTCACAGAATCTAGTTGTTCTGAAGATCCATTCTCTGGTACATCATCATGTGGCATAAGAAGTTTGGAAATGTCCTCATTACTTCCAGTCAGGTTTTCTGTATTTTTCATTGATAAAAATAATTTTTGTCACTTCAGCTGCTTCTTATAGTTTACTATACCCCAAAACACCCAGAAAAAATGAAATTTGGCATTTATTTAGTAACTAAAACAGTTCAAACCAAGATGAAAAGTTTCTAATAACGTGTTACCTACGAGTACAGAAAAAACAACACTCACTGAAATGTTAACGAAACAAATGCAAATATTTCAGAAAGTGATTGTACTTTCTAAATCACCTGATGACTCAAAGAATTCATTGTCACAAAAGTGTTACCTGATTCAGGTGATGCCCTGTCACTCCCAATGGGAGAAAATGTCTTGGGAGAAGCATTTGTGTTCCCTTGAAGACAGCTGTTGTCAGCCTCAGACTTGCCTGACAAGTTCAACCCTTCTAATGAGTTTGCCAAGTTCTCAACTTCACCACCTGAATCAATAGAAGCTATTTCCTGAGATTCGGAATCTTTCGGTTTTTCCTCTGTAATTGAGGATGAATCAGTATTACTCTCACTCCCTGGTTGACTGCCAAGCCCAAAGTCTATGAAGAAGTCTCCTTTGTTTGCCTGGCCTTTTGGTCGAACTGGTTTGACAAATCTCTGTCTAGGCTTCTTTTTTGTTGGTGAATCAGCATCAGCTTCTGAGCTCATTTTCTCTGAACTTCTCTCTTCCTCTCTAGAACATGACCATACAATGTGATAGTTACATTATTTCATTTTATTACAACAGCTGTGCTTATTCTAATTAGTAACCTCTCTCAAATAAGCAACCCCCCACTAAAAAGACCAAAAAATTTAATAAATTCCTCCCACCCCAGAAAAAAAGTATTAGACTCACTGTGAAATTTCAATTTATTTGAACAGCTGCGATAACTGGCTTAAATACCATTAGAACAAGGCTATTGTTGGTCACTGTTAAACATTGTCTATTATTAAAACAGTATTACATCAATTCTAGAATCAAGACTTTTAGCTTAGAACTTATAAAAAATTGTTTTATTTAACAACATAATAATAATTGTCATGTTGCACTTAATTGTTGTGTAGTGGAAAATAATAACTTTGCTCAAGATTTGAAAGTCTGTGACTAGAATGGTGTTAATTTTAGTTAACAAGCCCCTTCCCTCATATATAATTGTCCCCCTAAGAAGACTTAAAATTTAAAAAGTTACTCACTGGCACTTATTCAAAATAAATCAGTATAATGCCAAGTGCCTACAAACCTGTACTAAGGAAACCAATGATGCACAATAGATGTTAAAATAAAGTTACAATAAACTAACAGGCTGTTTGGCAGCATCCAATAGTCTTGAAACAGGGTTGGCTTTCAACGCAAATTACCTCTGAAAAAAAGTTGGCACCCCCTGCTTCTTTTTCATTGTTAGAATAGCTTACACATGATCATACTAAATTACAATATTCTTACACTGGGATACATCTAAAAATATCTGTTGTTTTGAAAACTGTCAGCTGAACATCTTTATAGTAGATTTATGTTTATGGTACATATGAGATATCAGTGTTTAAAGGAAACTGTCATGGTTTAATCACAGGCCCTGAATTTACATTATTTATAACTAACCTGGCACAGGGCAAGTTGTCAATCAATTCCTCTAGAAATGCCTGAAATCAAGTTTGGGGTTAGGGTTAACCAATCAAGGAGAGCAATGTTTTAATAGTCAGATGAATGTAATGTCTAGTTTCCTATAATGTTGACATAGGCAGACTGCTTGAATGGAACAAATTGTCTTATTAAATTTCTTAACTTTTCAAAACCTTTTGATACATTCAAAACCGGATTTCAGCTTTGCAGCACTTCACAGAATTTCGAAAATCCAGGATTTTTTAGGGCTGTTTTTTTTTTCATTTTTCCCAGCCTGGGCTTTTCCAGGCTCTTTAAACCCAGAATGAAAATTACCAATAATAACGTTCACCAGCACATCTTCCTAAAATAACCATGGACTTATATAGCAACATATTAACTGTAAATTAAATTAAATTTTCATGGGTTTAATAAAAAAATTCCTGGGCTTTAAAAATTTTCCAGGGTTTTCCAGAATTTCCTGGGTCCGTTCAAACCCTGAATAATACTGTCAAGACAATCCTCAGCAGCCAATCAGATAAACAAAAACAAATCAAAGTAGAAAAAACTAATAAACTCTCACTTACTCTTGCAGCTGCCAAATATTCTTGATGGTCTTCTTTGGTTACCACTGATGTGCGTTCTGTCCAGTTTTCGTCTTCGTCTAATTTCCTTAACTCCTCCCAACATGGAGGCAATTCCTCAAACTGATATCTCTGAGGTCGGTGGCGAACAGGAGTATTCTTAAAGGTGACCTATATTTGTTGACAAGCAAGAGAATCTACCTTAAGACAAATTCAGTAGCACAAAATCCGAGTTGTTCGAAAATTAAAACAAAAATTATTTTGACTCACAGCTGCATCAATTAAAACACTTTTAGATCATTATCTAAAATCAAACAATCGAAGGGTCTAGCACAAAAACAACATTTATATGAGTAAAAAGTAAAGTGGTGCATTTATATAGCACCTTTTCCATATGAATGCTCCAAAGATGCTTAATTACAACATTGATCAGTTTTCACCCAGCAAACTGGAAGCATGTATTTAAGTGCAATTAGCAGCCACTTCAAAGCAATCCTTGTATGCTGGTACTCGTTTTACCAACCCCAATGAAAAGCTGAATGGCTTTTAGCAGGATAGAAGGTCGCCTAAATATTCAACCCTTGACCAGGCCGGGAATCGAACCGGGGACCTCAGGATTGGGAGGCAGAAATCTTACCACTGCACCATCTCCTCCACTATAAATGATTTTGTATGAAATGCTAAATTCTCTGAATGGTTAGGAAGAGATAATAGGGATAATGTAGGGAGAAATGACAACTTCACCAAGTCACTTACGTCGTTTTTGTATTAGACCCTTCAATTTTAACAACAAGGGCATGAAATATTTTTTTTGTTCAGATAGAAATTAAATTGCTGCAGAGTTCAAGTTTAATCCTTTATCTGTTTTTTCTTTGTAAAGACTTAACCTGGCTAGTTACTACACCTCAAAACTTGGAAAATCTAGAAAAATTTTGGAAAATTGTTTACCACCATTTAAAAAAGATTTAGTACTGTACTTTCCAAGTTAATTGTAACAAGTTGTCAGCTCTTGGTATCAATAACAGTTAATGAAAAATACTTTTTATTAAAAGTTCTAAGGCGCATAATAAAATTGATTTGGCACTGCTTAACTGCCATTAGACATTTAGGGGTTAACTCCCTAACCCCTTTATGTTCACTAATATTTTGACTGTTTTGTATGTACAGTTTACTTTGTAGGCAGTATACAAATTTGAAACAAGGTTTATTACGATTACAACCTCGGAAACTGACTCCGGCTTCATAGACCTGAACCTACAGTCTTAGTTGAACTTGATGATGCTCTTAACTCGAAAGCTCTTAGTTTAAAAAAAATTCTAACCACAGAACGTTCTCAGGTTTCACCTGAAACTAAGTTTAAAAGACCTCTAGTTTTACGACATTTTTATGAGAAATCATTGATAAGAAATCTGGATCTTATGGTTTGAAGCAATGTGATGTTTTTCCTGAAACTATCAGCCTTCTAAACAAAACAAACTTCCGGAAACGGCGCCGCCCCGGACCTTAACTGTCAATTTGAGCAGGTCCGTCACAAGTAGTTTCCGCAACACGAACTCACCACAGCATGAGTTTATAATAATCATTATCTCCTGCTCAGACGACAATCGAGCACACAAGTTTCTTACGTTTTTTCCAGAGAAGTTTTAATCTCTGACTCTAACTAACGAACCAACTGCAGACCTCGTGAATTTACAAGTTATTGCACTTGTATGTGCTATGACGGTTATAACAAACATATTTAGTTAAGTAATAATAAAAAAATACTTTTGACTATTTGTAGGTGAAAGTTGATAATTTGATAAAACAGAATACATTTCTTCCAATACTGGTTAAACAATCTCTAGATGTTATTTAACCAGCACATTACTACTGTAGCAGTTATAACGTTTTCTCCAATTAATAATTTGTATCTTTCGGTGTTTTGATTCCACTTACGTGCTGTTTGCCACTTCCAGTTTGCAAAACATTTCTTCGAGCAATTAAGAATCTTTTATTCGAGTTATATTAAAAGAAAATTTGACATTCTTTGGCTGCTTTAGAGAGTAATAAAAATGTCCAAATTTTATAGTACGAGTTATGTGCACTTACTTTTGATGTATTCTTTGTTACGAAGTCGGGCTTTGGAGAGAACTCGATCAAGTTGTTCTTTCGAGTTGGCTTCAGTATTGAAGCCGATGACGGTTGACTAGATTTCTTGCCATTTGTGACTTCAGCTGAATGTGGAACGTTTTCCTTTTCCGCTAAATGGCTGCTAAGCATCCTAAAATGGGGTAAAACGATTACAAATTGGAAGCCACGACACAACAATTTGAATACGAGTTAAACTATGTGATTCAAACCCTACCATTTCGGCGACCGTTACTGCCATTACTACTCGTGAGCCCGCGATGACGTAAACTGCGCATGCGTGATTTCGAAAATTCGTTTTTTCGAAATGACGTCATTTGGACCTTTGTGGAAAAAAGAGGTGTATTTACATAGTCGTTATGTGTTTGTACACGTACGTGTATATGGCTTTTATGGTGGTCGGGGGGGGGGGGGTGGCTGAGCTGATAGTTACTAAAAACAATCTGAAACGAACTGATTGTCTGTTGGCACATTTTAAACGACGTATGTTCAACAACCCTTATGATATATGAATTGTAAATACTACCGAAGCATTCTCCAAATCTCTGGGTTGACAGAATGTAATTTGAAATTTTGTACAGTTGAACGTAACCCCGGTAATTCAAACTCGAATATTTCGAAATCCCCGCTAGTTCGAACAAAATCCAATTTGTCCAGGATTTGATACAAAACCGGTTAAATTCGAACTGTTTTTCGTTTCTGACCGGAGTTCGAATTAGTATCACACGATTTCGAGTTCAATTTGGAAACAATTTGCACGAGCGTGGGCTTTTCAAACAGTATCAAAATTGCATGAGCGCGTATAGCACGAATGCAAGTGAGCTTTTTTGAAAACAATGAATGTAGAGTTTGCAACCTGGTGTTGTAAAGAATGAAGGAAAGCGCGCGCTTCTCAAGTTTGAGTGCATATCAAACTACTGAGTAAAAAAGCTCTTAAATCACAAAATTTGACCACACCCAAAACATTGGTCACTCAAAATGTCATCGATTCTGCTATTTTTGTTCATTTACTATTCTATGTAATTCGAAAGCCGTAAATGTACCGCTGGAGTTAAAAAATATAACACTTCGGACGTTAGATAAGTATAGTTTGAACCCATTTAT
>JAOBRD020355293.1:0-20485 GCA_027575215.2 Hydrozoanthus sils | reverse complement strand
CTTACCCCCCCCCCCCCCCTCCTCCCTTCCTTCCTAAGTATTACATTCTGGATAGGAAGCAGAACCATTGCAGACTAGCATCTCCAGCAAAAATTAACCAGTACTTGTAATTTGTTTACCTGAGACAAAACAAAAGAACATGTGTCTTGCCCCTAAACATAACTCTCTCTGAAATGAATTCTATAATATGATAATTACCACCAAAACCCCTTATCTTCCAAACTTGTGTCTCATGTAATGCAATTTCTTCTTTCTCTCCAGCTTGTTATGGAATACTGTGTTGGGTCTGCTTCAGACATTTTGGAAGGTAAAATTGTGGTTTGTTTTTTATATACATGGTAATTGTTGCTTAGTATGCCTTTGATAAGTTGACTTGCAACTTGCGGAATATTTAAACCTTTATAAAGTCACTTTAAGATTATGCAGCTTGTAAATCAGTTTGGTAGGTAATTATCAGCTCATACAAAAGATTCATGTTCAAGATAACTCTCTAGTGTTTACTTTGTGTTGTACAGTGCACAAAAAGCCCTTGGCAGAAACTGAAATTGCAGCCATCTGTGAGCATGCTTTGCATGTAAGTATAAAGTATGACACCCTATAGTAGTGATGTAACAGTTCTGACTACTTGTAGGGGTAGAGAGACCTGGTGTGACCCTGTTAGGCCAACTGTATTTCTTAAAACAATTGAAATAGCTGCCAAAGAACAAATTAAAAACCCCCAAAACTTCCAGTATGTGGAAATGTTTATGTTTTCAATTAATGTTACATTTAGGCTGGTAACTCAGTCGTCTGAACTCAAGAAAACTTCATTATATGTGACAGTCCATGCGAAAACAGACCCTTTTGAAGCACTAACGCGTTCATTTGACAAAAAACACGATGAACGAGGCAAAGAAATATTATTAACCCGTGTTCGAATGCCCAAACGAGTTCAGTGTTGATTTTCCAAATGCAGCTCATTTCTTGGTGAGCGCAGTTTGTTTTTAGCCAAATGCAGTTCGTTTTTCGAAGAATGCAGTTCATTTCTCGAAGAACATGATTTGTTTACTAAGTCAAGAGAACAACAATTCGTTAGTTAATAAATTAGGGTTCACTGTCGGTTTATCGTTTTATATGCAAGCGAGGTTTGATTGTATTTTCACATAATTTATGAACACAAGTAAATGCCATTGCATTGTTCACTTTTCAATGTGTGTAGCATAGTTTTTTTATTAGAATAGTAGCAAAGTAAAACTTCAGGTTAACAATCAGTCTGGAAGTGTAAATTTTTGTTAGTATTATGTTGTGACTTTATATAGCGGCCCGCTAACAACAGGAAGTTTGATGCATGCTTGTTGTTGTTCCACAAGTAATTATAATGTAACAATGTTGAAGCTGCCTCAAACCTGCATAGAAATACTTTATCATAATATTGATTTTCATAGATTGTATATTTTGTTTGTAGTGACCTTCATGACATTTCCTACTCAATCTGCAACATTATGCACGAATGAGCACAAATTGACCCAATATCAAGGTCATGGACAGATGGAGTATAATCAAACATTGAAAGTATTTTAGTCTAAAGTTTTAGGAAGCTAAAACTTTATGATTTGAGAAAGAATGTGAAGCTTTTGAAAACTGTGACCATGTTGTTTTAACGCAGCAACGATAACAATATGATCTGTTTGTTGACACACAAATGATCATGCAGTAAGACACCAGAGGGAATAATTCTATTACACTTTTGCATAAGAAAATTACCTTACATCAAATTTTAAGTCAATGAATCGTTCTCTTGCTTTCAAGTAATTGCCATTCGGTTCACATCAATTTTTCGTTTGTTGAGTGAAGACCGACATAATTGGCAGACAAAGGAGTGCATGCATGTTGACGCACCATGAAGTGTTGTCTCATAATTGTATGTTTCACTTCTGTTCTATTCTTAGCAAGGAAACAAGTGCTATCGTTCAGTGTGAAAACCTTGAAAAGTTTGTTGAACTCAAGTACTATCAGAAGAAAAGCATTTCGATTTCAAATTCTTGTCATCTTAATAAACATTTGAAATCAAAAGCTATACTGTGCATATTATTAGCAAGATTGGAAAGTTTTCTTGAATGTTAAACTAATTATTTCTAACTCACTGTTGCATTTCGCAAAATCTTGTATTCTGCTTGAAGGAATTGAGTTGCTTACAAAGTTGCTGCAATGTTTTCCAAAGTTGTCCTGTGTTCTTAATTTGAACTCAGTTTCCACAGGCAAACGCGTCAAGAATTTTAAATAAAAAAACGAACGCATGTAGGCGAACACAGGGTTTGTTTTTTCTAATGCAGGGCTCGTATTTACAAGGTTTGTGTTTTTGAACGCAGTGAGTTTTTTTTTTAATGCAGTCCAGCATTCCTTTGAAATCAGTGAAATGCAAGCGAATGCACTAAGATCTAAAAACAAATGCATGCAGGCAGCCACAGGGGTTGTTTTTACTAACACAGGTGCGTTCTTTCTTTTATAATTGCATCAGAAGGGTTGGTTTTCGCATGGATTGTCACATTGGCTGGGTAAAATTTGTTGTCAGGACCCAACATTTGGTTCGTTAAAACTGAGTTTTTGTTATATTGGGGCTCATTATGTCCAGGTTATGTGCTTAACATTACAATTGTTTGTTCTTAAAGTTCCCTTTCCATAAACTGAAATGACAAGTAACATATTATGTAAACTACTGTTTGAAACATTTACAATAAATAATCCTATACAGGCCTAGTAGTTTTACCATTAAAATGTTTAGGAGAATTTTTTTTTCATCTTCAGCTTCAGTAATGAGAAGTAGTAAAGAGAAGTTAGATGTCAGTAACTAACTGGAACTGAAAAAGTTGACCTTTATTTTTCAATCATCTTGATCCTGATTCAAATCTCTCTTATAGGGCTTAAGCTATCTTCACAAAAATGGAAAGATTCACAGAGATGTGAAAGGTAATTTACATTTTAGTTTTAGTTAACACATTTTCTTGTTAACTATGCAAAGGTTTTTAAAAAATTTGTTAACTACGTGTTAATTAATGAAATAAATTATTTTGTTAATTTTTTTCAGCGGGAAATGTGCTTCTTACAGAAGATGGAGTTGTAAAACTGGGTGAGGAAATATTACTTTATTGCAAAGTAACTTTTTCCTAAAAGTTTTTATTTAAGGCATTGTTTTGTTTAGTTTATTTCTCTCTGGACTGTTTTGATAAGTTTTTGTTTTTGTTTAAGCTAAGGTTTAATCAGTTTATCTTTTATGCTAATTTTCACATAGAGAATCTTTTCTCTCTTGCACTAAGGTATTTTAACAATTGGTCAATTGTTTATGCTTATCTTGATACCATTGTAAATATTTTGTTTTTGATAATGGCATCGAGATGAATCCAAAACTTTAATTTAACTTAAATCTTGTTTTACTGTATTTATGCTCTTGCTTTAGCAAAACCTTATTAATAAAGATTTCAGCCCAACACACAATTAATATTGTTGCTGTTGTGAATCCACACTCAGCAAAAACTTAATTATATAGCCATTTAAGAGTCAGTCCTCAGTGTACTGCTAGATTACAAGATCGTTACAAGAGGAGAAGTTTTATATTGAAAAACTGGCTTTGGCTGAAGGAGTTAGTCATAGTTCAATGCAAATTATGTGTCTCATTTGAACTGGTACATTAGCAGTTGTACATAGAACAACAGTAGGCACATACAGAATAGTTATGAAAAACAAAAAAAATGTTCTCTAGTTAAATTCCAGTTGACTTTGATTTTCAGCGGATTTTGGTTCTGCTGCTATGAGTTCACCAGCTAATTCATTTGTTGGAACACCATATTGGTAAGTAAAGGAGCAGAAAGTATTAACTACCAATCACTATATGTAATTTAGTTATTGAACTTTTAGCTCATTAGCTAACTATGTCATTAGTAAAATACCATACTCTAAAACTTAGGGGGTGGGGGAGGCCTGGTGGACAAAACAGCCTCTTAGCACATACATCACCATACTGGTAAATAAAGAAGAGGAAAAACATTACCAGTTGTAGGAGAGGCTATACGTTTCTTGCACATACACATCACCATAAAATTATTTTTTTACTCAATAAAAAAATTATGCTGGAATAGAATGAAATTGCCTTGGTAAAAAATATGGAGCAAATTTATACATATCAGTCAAGCTTCTTGTTATAAAAAAATCTGGAATGGGGTATGTCAAGGTCAAGTTGCAGCAATGGAGGCGTGTTTGATAGTCATACTCGTTGCCTGTACCAGTGTTTTGCAATTCATGTTAAAAGAGAAGGATAGTTGATTATAATAAAAGGCAAATTTTATGTTTTGCCATGCAGGATGGCTCCAGAGGTTATACTGGCAATGGATGAAGGGCAGTATGAAGGAAAGGTCTGTGTTAAATAGTATGAAAAATGATTATATAAAAGTGTTATGAAATCAGTCAAGCTTACAAAATGGGAGATGTTCGTCATACACAGCCCTCTTGCAAATCTCTAATCTAAGTGACCAAGATATTTAACCCAACTAGCCTACACTCCTAAAGTTAATATCTTTGCTCTCATCCATTACAAGAATGAAATAGTTTTTGTATCATCATCATCATCATCATCATCATCATCATCATCATCTGCCCTTGTCATGCTATCCGGCACATAAGGCCTCTGTTACTGTTGTCCAATCTCTTCCTGATGACTCCCAAGGATGACTCAGATCTTCTAACCCCCCTCTGATGTTCTATGACTTGTATGTAGCCCCAAAGCGCCATCTTTTGTGCTTGCCTTCAAGTGTCCAAAAGAGCCCTGTCCTGCTGATTGATGTTCTTTCCCTTCAGAGAATGTGTCCAATTATTCTATTCATTTTCTGCACATTAATTGCAGATTTTATCTTGCATCATTCAGAGCTGTACTAATAATTTTGTGTGACATAGTGAATTTAATACACAAATGAAAAAACTTTGATTCCAGGTGAACTACCTCCAAGTGTTAATGAGACAGTAATCTTTCTATTGATGGCTCTTTGCTTACAAATTAGTTTCTTAATACTGTTAGAATGCCATTCCCTAAACAGTTTCTTTAAAGTTTTAATGATGGTTAGATGGAACTTGCATTCCATGTGTTAATAAATTTGTCTCATTAACTGTTAGACCATTAGACTGTTTTAGACAACTTTGAAAATTCCTTTTCAGGTTGACATCTGGTCATTAGGAATAACCTGTATTGAATTGGGTAAGCATTCGTGTATTTTTAACAATTTATCAACTTTACTTTCTACCTCAGTACTGCAACATACTGTAATGTAAAAATGAAAACTTGTATATTCTAAACTTTTTCAGTGTCAAGGTCATTGTGGTTCAGGCTTTGTTTGTTTTTACTTATGAATCACTGCAGTTTTAAAATGTTGATTTTATGGTTGGTAACTGCAGCCTTAACCTCCACTGCAAATATTGTATTACATGTTTTCTCTGTGTTATGAGGAAATAATTTAATAATTTATGTTTTTACACTGTCTGTAAAGCACAGGCAGAGGGAGATTGGCTATTGGGTTTACACTGCACAGAAGCTTCTGATTTGGATTTTAAGCAATCTCTTCCCTTGTTATCAAAGAAATTGTTTTTCCTTAACCTTAACTGGAACACCACTTTCAAGTTACAAGAAGGCAATATTGTATGTCTTTGTAATGTTGTAATTACAATAGCATTAATGAGTGTTTTAATGTACTTTTTCAGCGGAAAGAAAGCCTCCACTGTTTAATATGAATGCTATGAGTGCACTGTACCACATTGCACAGAACGACCCTCCACTGCTGCAGTCTAGTGGATGGTAAGATTGCTACAGCTTTTTTGTTTGTTTCACCTGTCTCCTTTCTTTATCTTATAAGTTATGTAGGTCATCTAAAACAAGTTTATTTGATAGTTGAAAGATTTTTATTCTTGAAAGTTTTAGGGCAATGGGTTTTGAGCACCAGCCCTTGACAGAGCAAATTTCTGAGTTAAGAAAAGTGAGGATTTTATATATTACAGATATTAACATTTGCAATAAGAAATTATAATTGTTTAAAATACAAAATTATGTGCTAAAATAAGTGTAAGTGAATGAAAAGCGTAATTGTTTTGAGATTCCATAAGGTTCCAAAATATTTTAAATTGTTCCTTGTGATGCAAGATTCTGTTCATCAGGTAAATTGTGCAACATGATGCTGAAAACTTGCATGCTGTTGAAAGAGTGTTGTAGGAGATTTACAAGGCATCTACTGATTTTAGATTATTATCATTTAAAGTTTTTTTTTAAGTTCCAGATAAAAGATAGAACTCTTTAATAATAATTTTCAAAAATAAAACCTTTTCTCGCCATTCCTGTTACAATTTTTAGACTTGAAGCATGCAATGATGATGTAGCATGAGGCCTGAAGCAGAGACAATCTTTTTTATCTCAAAAAATTCAATTCTGGCTACAATAGTCACAGTGTTATAACTTTAAAAAAATAAAGAACAAAGAAATTGATTGAAATAAAAATTTTATGACGTTTTTTAACAGAAATAATTTTTTTTAAACAAATACTCACTGCAGCTGCATCATAGGTACCAGTCCCCGGCCTGCTTGGTCAAAATTTACATTCTAATCTTTTTTTTATTAAAAAGCATACTTAGATGTGGAAATTTTATTTGGTTATTTGAATTTTTAGTTCACAGATGACAACAGTTTTATTCCAAAAAGTTAAAAATTAAGCTTGATAGGGACTTTAAATGTTTAGTTTATGATTGCCAACCCTTTATTGATATTTGTCTAATTTTTGCATCATGAAGCAAATTACCTGCCGGTTCACTGGGTTTTTTTTTTTTGCTTTATTTATTAAGGTCGGATGAATTTGGAAATTTTGTTGAATTATGTTTGCGAAAAAGTCCTTATGAGAGGCCAACTGCTGACCAACTATTACAGGTAAGTTTCTCCCTCTAACAACATTTTTAATGATTATTTTCTGTTGTTACTTATAAAAATAACTAATTAATAACATAATGAACTTGAAAAGTAATGAAAAATAATAACTGAACTAACTGCTGAATTTAACTGTGTCAAAGCAGTTTTAAAGTAGAGTTGTTTTTTGGCCATGAATTGAAATTTTTGTCTGTAAAAGAATAATTCTTGTGCAAGAATCCTTAATGTGGACTTGCTACAAAGTCACACAAAATATGATTGGCTTGGCTACTGACACCACCATGACAGCATGGTTAAAAATTTATTGCTTTTCATGCACATACAGTACTGTAATTTACAGATGGTGTGACAGTTCACAAATTCAAACAGTGGCAAAAAAAGTAGTGGTTGCTGGTGTTATGATAAGTTTTGTGAAGTCTTACAGTTTTGATCTATTTGTATTTTGTTTTGTCTAAATATTGGTTCAACTTTTGATGGAAACTTTAATCATTTTTCTGTCCACAAAGTGTAGTTTGGAGAAAATAGTAAGAAGGAGAAAAAATTTTTCAGTAGTGTTACCCTGTTTTCTTACCCGGTTCTTCCCTAAGCCATTTGTTGAAATATAAATTCTCTTTACAGTAACAAAAGATGAGGTAGTTAGTGCTGAGAAAATGAATTTTGATCTTCTGGAAGATGAATTCCAAAGTTCTCTTAAATTACCCATTTTATGGACACTGTTTTATAAGTAATAAGAATTTGCAAACCCATTATTGGAAAATAGTTAGGGTTCCTAATGTTTGTCCAGTACTGTAGCCTTTAAATTCAGCCTATATTGTTCTTATTGTTTGTTCTTACAAACTCATCTCACTGTAACTATTTTTCTTCTCTCTGCAGCATGCATTTATATCTAGGCCCAGGCCAAATAACGTAATAAAGGATTTAATAGAACGTACAAAAGCTGAAGTTAGATCCCTAGATCATCAGAATTACAAGAAATTAAAACTGTTATTAAAAGAAAACCAGTCTGAGGAAGCTGATGTCTCGGGAGAAAACCTTATTTCTGATGACGATGACACCCAAGTGGTGAGTGGTAAAAAAATTGCCCAACAGGGTTCTGGTTTGAACTTTCTTCAAATAGCTTTAAATTCTAAAGCTCGAGCTCATAGAAATCTCTGGCTTATGAAAAGTAATTGAACTCTTTTCTTTTTGTTGTCTTTCTGATAATAACTATGCTTGTTCACTATCATCAAAGTACTTAGTCTACAAAGTTAAGGCATTTTTTAAGATTGTAGTGTCTAATTTTTTCATGAAAAGTATGCATACAGTATGACACTTTTTTTCAGTTTCTTGTAGTTTAGCATGCCAAAGAAGCTACCTTCAAGTTTCAACATGCTCAAAAGTTCTCCAAAGTAGCAATTTGTCACTGAAAATGCACTCTTTTTGAGCAGAAATGACCTCTGGCACTGCACAGCCGAAATTTCACACGATATTCCTGTACTCCCTTAATACTGTGTACCCATAACACCATCCAATAAAAAATTCATCCAGTGTTGCTACAAAGGAGAAAGTAAAAAAAATGGCATCAGTTGTGGAAAGAGTTAGAATGCACCAATTTTCTAAAACCAAGAATTAGGAACACAACACTATGTTAATGACGTAATCAAATTTTAAATTTGACCCCGGTCCAAGAGACACTTTTCAAGGAAAAATAGAAATGTTTTATGGATTTAAAAAGGTCATAGTGAAACTTTTAACCCTTTTAACTGCTGAATTGGTTTTATACACTTCTCATGCTACAAATAATTGAACATAAAAGCTTTTGTATGCATTTTTATTGTGATCAGCCATTTGTCAAAACAGTTCCTCTGTTCTACCATAACAGACTGGTAGCTCGGCATCAAAGAGTTTGAGTGTTAGCAGTTCTCAGAGTGAAATAAGCATGACCAGTAGTAGGAACAGCAGCACTGAGAGTATTCCATCAGCTGTAACAAACGAGTCATATCAGGAGATCAAGCACGAACCTGAGAGTCCAACAATTTTGTCCACACCAGCTATTGTAAGTAATAACAAAATATTGGTACCATAAGAAAAATTTCTAACTATAACTTCTGAAATGGGGCTTTTCATGGTTAGAGAAGGCAGGCCAGTAATGGAGGTGGTCAGCAACAGGCTTACTTTGTAATACAGGCAAGGTATCATTGTCCTTGCTGTTATCCTGTTACCAAGTAGTCACACTATTTTACATCTTTAAAATAGACCTGCCTCTCCATAAATGTTCTGAAAACCGTGCGAAGCAGATTCAGTAGGTCTTAAACCAACAGATGATATGCCCAAAACAAATTCTAATATTAGTGTAGATTAGGAGTTTCATTAAGGGAAAGGTATAGGATAGTGTAAGTCTAACTGCCTGTTTTAAATTCCATCTACCCAGTTATTTTTAAAACACTCGTTCACACTCTCTGTCAATTTAGTTGATTTAGATACATAGTTTATCACTTTCAACTCCAGTTTATCAACATCTCGCTTCTCCCTACATAACCCACACAAAATGAGACCTTTTGCAATGAGAAACCTGGAATTGACAAAAAAACAAAAATTTTTTTAAGATGAAAAGCAAGGTTTTCCCAAGCTTTTACTAAAAAAAGTATGGGTTCTAGTTGGCAGAATTCACCAATTGATGTAACATCTGTTGTGTAGTTATTTATGTAAGAATTCACCAATACAACATTAGTTTTGGCAGAAACGAGTACAAGCTAATCTTCCTGGCACAAGAATAAGCTTAACAAAAGCCCTGAAAACTTTGCTTTTATATTCCAAAGTGTACAGTAGATTCATTTGATTTTGTTGTAATTACTAGAATATTTCTAAGGTTGATGAAGCAATTCCTTTTCCAAAACAAACTAGAATTTCCTTAATCTAGCTTCCTTGTTTTTAGGATTCCACAACTTCTTCCAAATTACCACTTGTGAACTAAGTTTGCCTTTTGCAGTGTTTCTTCTTAATAACACATTCAGTTAAAACTGAAAGGGATACATGTTACTGTAATAACATTGCTCAGTTGAATGTCAGGTAACCTTTCCCTCTCCTTAATTTTCTCTGCAGACTCAACTGATGGATTCTCATATCCTCCCTCCTTTCTCTGTTGCCTATGTGAGTTTCCTTCCTCTCTTTCCTTGATCAAAATTCTACAAATGAGAAAAAGAAATGTGTCTTCTTGAGAAAGAGTAAAATATGTCTGTACAGTCAACCTCAGTGGCCAAAGTATGGATTAAACTAAATCGAGAGCCCTTGGCTCAGAATATTAGATTCATTCCTAGTGGTTAAGTTAGTATTAAGTATGTTAACAATTTATGTCTATTTTCATCTGCTTTTATTTTTAGTATAATAGCTTATACTTCTGATCAGTGTTACCCAAATATCCCTACATTGAAGTTTTTTTCTTTCGTTTTGCTGTTCAACCCTTTCAGTACCAATCAGTTGTCAACATCTAACTTCTCCCTACATAAAAAAATACAAAATAAAGTTTTTTGTAATGTGAAAATGAGAATTGATCAAACAAAGCGAACTATGGAGATTAAAAGTGAAATTCTCCCAATCCTGTTAAACAAACAGTGTGGGCTTTTTAGTTGGAAGAATTTACTATTTCCTAATACCTGTTTAATTGGGACTGAAAGGGTTAATAGGTGAGATTTGTAAAGTACTACTGTGTCATCCTTTCCAGTCCAAACATGCCCCAGCTATTTGGGCTTGTTTTTGAAACTTGACAAAGTAACAACTCATTTTGCTTGTCCTGAATGATAGACATATTTAGTGTGAAGAATTTCAGAAGTCTCCTAAGTAGAGTATTCAGCTTTCAAAACTTTAGTAATAGTAAGCAGGAAAAGAGTATTGCCACCACTATGATTCCAGCTTAACTTGATTAGTGTCCTGTTCAGAATCTTATCCTCTTAAACGATATGTGTAGTGTTGGCCTAATGTGTTACTTACCTTTGGAATGACTAAAGTATATTATATCAAGGGAACCCTCTCATTTTGTATCTTCTTTTCAGAGACAAGGTTACAAGGAGGATGATAGATTTGCAACCATTAGGCCACAAAATGTGGTGGCTCGTCAAGTCCAGGAACACCGTCAGGGTAATGACCAGGTCAGAGACCAGATGCAGGTGTACAAGCACATGCGGCAGCAGCATCAGAAACAACTACAGGCACTAGAGAGTAAGCTTCAGACAGAAATGAATGACCATCGCCGAGCACTGGACAAGGAGTATGATAGCCAGGTGCACCAGTTTGAGAGGGAGCTGGAGAAGATCCGCGCGAGGCAAAAAACTGAAATGGAACAAAAGGTTTGTCTTGGTAGTGGTGGTATTGTTATTATGATGGCGATGATGATGTTAATTTGATGAGGATGAACATATTGATGATGATGGTGAAGATAAGGACGTGTACTGTTGGGGGAAGATGAATCATGGTGATGATGTTAATGGCTGTACAAAAATGACGAGTACTTGGGGAATGGGTGTGCCAGACGGATAAATGATGGTGTGTTATCTGTAGCAAAGATGCGTGATTAGTTCCTTACTAAAATGGAGCAGATAGTTTGTCATATACATGATGATAGAAAGATTGTGGCGAGCCTAACATTGTAAACTTAAATTCGACTCTACAGTGTTGTTAGTAATACTACTATTAATAAAGGCATTTCAAAACTATGTAGTTGAAGCAGATGCAGTCTGATGAAAAGAAGCTGCTTAGGCGCATCCGGGACATGCAAGAAAGTGAAAAAAAGAACTTCATAAGCAAACAGAAAAAAGAATACAAGACTGCTAAAGATCAGTTTAAAAAGGTAAATTTGTTCGTTTATTTTTAGAAAAGACAAGGCACTGTTACTCCAAACAGTACAGAGACGGATTTACTCCTTTAGGTACAATTGACTAGTTTCGTATGCACAAATGAAACCAATTTGATTTCATCCAAAATGAAGAAACTGAAAACTGTATGTATTTAACACCATTCTTATCATTCTGAAAACCATCGGGTATTTCCACATACATAGGGTATGTTATATGGCCTCCGCTTCCGAGGGTCGTTGGCAAAAAGGTGTTGTGCTGCTCCAAGAGAGATGTAATTCTGACATTTCAAACTCGTACCCTTACAGGATTTTACATCTCGCTTGTCATATCAAGAACAGAAGGATCAACTTGCAGCACAACATTCACTGCAACAACAACGAATCAAACAGGAGCAAAAAGACTACTTAAACATACAACTTAGGGAGTTTAGACGAGAACAATTAATTCAAAGGCACATGTTGGAGAAAACTTTGCAAGCAGAGGTAAGGGGTCAAGAGAGGATTCAGTCATTCATTCGCTAGCTCACTGACTTTCAGCCACTTGTTGATCCCGGCAGCATTAACTCTCTAAGGTTAACTGAAACCCAGATGTTCACACCAAGTAACTTTTGAACCAGTTGTTGAAACCCCATAAAATAACCGTTAATTTTGTTTACCTTCATGAGTAAAAAAAAATTCAAATACTCGTTTCAGCTCTTGGATTAGATGGCAACATCTATTAGAATAGTGACCAAACTTTTTGCTTTTCCTGAACAGTATCGAAGTGTTTGTTGTTATATTCATTTTAACTCTTGAACCAACAAACAGTATGGTACCATAAAAAGTTGAGAAAATTTAATAAGTACCTTGCATAGTTTGTATAAGATTTGTATCAAAGCTTGCAATGTGCTGATTTTTTTGTAGGAAATGAATAAACTTGTAGAACAAAAGGAACAATCCCATAAGATGCTTATCAGACACCACGAGTGCACTCAGGAACTGGAGTTCAGACAACTGAGTACGGTTCACAAGCTGAGGCGAGACCAGCAACAGAACCAGCACAAGACTGAGTGGGCCAACCAGATGGAGTACAACAAACAAGCTGAACTGGAGCTTCGCAAGAAACACCTGTCTGAGCTCAAACAGCAACCCAAGACGTTAAAAGTAATTTCTGCTGTTACTTTCTTCTGTTGTTCACTGCAGTTAAAATGGTGGTGATTATTTATTGGAGCGATAATCCAGAAATTTCTGGAAAACCAAACAAAGGCCTAGGTAGAAAGTCTTGGCTTTCTGGGCCTTCTAGAAATAAAGACACTGGGGTTTTTTTTGTCCACTGAGTATGCATTATTGAGATGTGGACTTAATCAGTTAATCGTTTTTTCAGGCTGAGCCCCAGATTACACAGTATTTATTAACCACCGCCTCACTGTTAGTAAGACACCACTGCCTCACTGTTAGTTAAGGCACCAGTTTTCTTAAGGTGACAGGAGCTCTGGTAACCACCTTAAAACTTTAAACAGCTAAGGTTTAAAGCACTTAACTTTTAAGGTGAGCATTGAACAGTATTCCCAGCGCCAGACCTTTTACTCGGGGTCTTTTAACACCATATTATCTGTTACCCCAAGAAACAGTTAGACCTACCCATCATCTCGGGTAAGTCATTTAACTGTAGACCCAGTCCAAGATCTCCTATATGGGAACTTAAGAACCCACAACATTTTTCAAAAAGAATTGTTGGTAATCTCGGTCAACTGTAGTCTGAGGGCATCTAGTTGGTGTTAACCAGTATAAAAGCTTTGGCTTCAATTCCTGACTGCAGTAATTTGATACTGAATTGCAGGCACAGGAGGCCAAGATAAAAAAGCAGCATCGCGAGGCCTGCAAGATCCAGACGTTACAATACAAGGCACTTCAGAAACAAATGTTAGTGAAGACCCCAAAAGAAAAGCACAAAGACGTTATCAAATACTACAGGGAGGAACGGATGAGAAAAATGGCTGACCTTGCAATCCAGTATGACCAGAGTATCGCAGAAATGTTACAGAGGCAAACTGTGAGTATCAGTTGTTGAAAAGAAATCAAATTTCCGAAATAACCATTGATTTCAAGATGAAAATAAGTTGAACAGTGGTTAATGTGCAACAATGTTATCTTGTTGTGTAGCTAAGACTGGACGAGGTTCAGCTAAGAGAACAAGAGGCTTTGCGGTTAAAGCTGCAACAAGAACAAGAAATGCTTAGTGCGTATCAAAGTAAACAGAGTATGCAATTGAAGTCGCAGCACGAGAGAGAGGAAAAGGAATTGCAGGACAAAGTATCTGTGAGACGAGCTCTACTTGAGGAGAAGGTACGTGTCCTTGAAACCTATACCCCAATAACTTCATTCATCAGGGTTTTAATACTTCTTCTATTCAATGTTTACCCAAAGTTGTCTACCCCTGAATTTTTTGAAACAGGGTTGCCACATTCCTTAAAAATCCTGGAAAGTCCTGGATTTGGGGAAAAAATTCCAGGCCCTGGGTAGCGCTTGAAATTTGGGACGCGAACCCTGAAAATCCTGGAAGGGGCAAAAAGTTTTTTTCTTAAGCTGTTTGTTGAAATACTTTTGATCGGACTTCAAATCGGTATTTAAGTTTTCAGGTGATGTTGCATTAAATTATAGAAAAAATCATTATACGTTTTACATTTTAGCTACCATTTGAAGAATATTTAAATTGTAAAGCCAAATGATAAAACTTGTTAACATAGTATGTGTATTGTTAAACTGATTTTTTGAAAAAAAATGTGTAAAGCATTGCAATTTCGAAAATTCGTACGATAGAGAATGACCTGGAATTGCTTTGAAATGCCCTTGAAAGTCCTGGAAAATTCCTGGAATCTCACATCTAGTTAAATAGTGGCAACCCTGTGGAAAGTGTTGAAAACTTATTGAATTTTCCTTTGAGAATGAAAATACGAATTATCATTTAATTGGTTTTCCATCCTTAGTTCGAAAGTCGATACACCTATGGCTGTTGTGAAATTGGATTTTGAGAGGTTAAGGTTAATGAGCAATATAGTTTGTTACTTTATGGGCATTTAATTTAGGTGTTCTTCCAATTTAAACTTAGAGCCGATAAGTTTTTAACCAAAATGCAAGGTTTATAGTTATAACCTCTGTATGTATATGTAAATAAGTTATGTATTTGTGATGCTTAACAATACTGCTCTCTCATACGATACTAACATGTAGTATTAGAACGAGTTCTCACGATCACGTAAACACTTCACTTGATCAACAAGTTCTCACGATCACGTAAACACTACACTTGGTCAAAGCACTGACATTGTCCCTTGATCACGCAGTCCCTCTGCCTACCACAGAAAGTTGGTGTCTGCTGCCGACTCCTACAAGACACTGCCATATTTAAGCAGAAAAGCCGGATTCCATTGAATAGGCGTGAAATTTCAAACGTATTAAGTTTCAGATTTTGAAAAATAAGTGTTCAGAAATCTAAGAATGAAGTTGTTACTTTTGAATCAGCGTTTGCATGGATTTTTGCTTGAGTTGGTTTGGAGTGACTGCATGGAGTGGTTACACTGTGATAGCTGCATGAAATGCTTAGGTTGCTGTACATTGTTCATTGTAGTGCCTGTGCAGTTTCTTTAAACTTCAAAATACACTAGCGTTAGTCAGGAATTGGTAAAAAGCCAATTTTTCCCCCATTTGCTGTTTGACCCTATTTATACCCCTTTTGCTTTTGTCTCGTTCTACAGCAATTAAGTGAAAATCACTTAGTGTCTGTTCAAAAGAATCTAGGGGTGAATTCAGAAACATCGCAATGAAAGATGAGGGATGTTCCTTGTTTTGATGACACATACTGAACAAAGTTGCCTCTTGTTAATAGTCTTAAAATCGTAAAATATTTTTCCCTTAAAGATTAGTAAGTTTAGAATCGTGTGTTTGATAACTTTTCTGTTTTTCTTTAATATTTTATGTTCTTGGCTGCCGTAAATAAAATGTTCTGTTTTTCGGCCTCCAAAAACAAAAGAAACTTGCATCCAGCTCGCTAAAGCTGTAAGTAAACTAACAAAGCCTATTCTACAAAAGCGTACATTTTTTTGTTTCACCAGAAATCATTCGTTCATGTGAAACATAGCCGCTGTGCACTATAGCCAAAGCTAAACCGCTTTCGTGTAATGAAAGAAAAAAGTTTGATTTGCTAAAGTTTAGAAATATGAACCTTGTTCTTGCCTCAGATGAACCAAGAGACAGCACAGTTTGAAGAGTTGCGTTGTTTCAGGGAGAATCAGCTGGATGCCATTCATAACCGAGTGCTGGAAGAGTCTGTTGAGCAAACTACTTACATTGATGTGTAGGACCTAAACCGTGAGCCTGGCACACACTAAATAACCCTACTCGGCTTAGCAAACTAAACTATCGAGCTGTGTGTGCACTGATGGCTTGTAGGATATTTGAAATTCGCGGACAAACTAATCGTTTTTATCCTTGTACAAGTGAAACTGTTTGGAACTATTTATAAAGAGAAAAGATGTTATTTTTGATGTTGAAGAGCTGTTACAAAATACGAATTATGTTTTTCTCCTTGTGACCCCTTGATGTTCTTGTTTCCCATTCGCGTGGTAGATGTTTCAAGAGACTGCTAAACTGGATGATTTGCGTAGACACGAGGAAACAAGTCTGGACTCCAGACAGACCAGAGAACTTGATGACTTTGACGCCAGAACAGAAGAATGCGAAGTTGACACTGCCACTTGGAGGAGTAGGCGCACCTTCAGTAGTGTAAGCAACACTAGCACATCCAGCGGGAGCAGTGCTCGCAGTAATGTGGAGAACAATGGTACGATAGTCCAGGAAGATAGTGAAACGAGGCGTCTTCCTCGTAATGCCAGGCCCCTACAAGCTTAAGCCACTGGTTGCTGCTCAGTAAGAACAATTTAGCTTAAACAATTTCGAATTAACAGTCAAATTCATTGAAGAACAACCCTTTTAGGATCTTAGATTTGATGTGAAGTTTTATCCGCCCTTGTACCTTCAGGAATTTGCCAACTTGTTTGAGTTGATTAAAGGAATTGATTCATTCAGATTAAGTGGCTGAGAAAGTGAAACCAACAACTTTTTCTAAAATTGAAGTTGAATGTTTATTGAAAGGTTTAAAGAGACTACAAAAAACCAAGCACTTCTGTTTAACAAATAAACTGTTTTAATTAATACCCTGAAGTTCTGTTTGAAAAATAGTAACCAAGATTATTTTTAATTTCACCTTGGCTACAAGCAAATTGAGTTCGTAATTCATAACAGTAAATGTCCACTTTTTGCAAAAAATTATGTTCCAGCTGAGTGTCACGTTTTCACCTTATCTGCACTAATTGTCAGAAAGTCACTACAATATAACTTTTCTGTATGGCTTTCCACTTCCATCGTTGACTACCTCTCCTTTTCTGCCAATTCGAGTAATTTTCTAATCAAACTCCTCTTGCCACTCCCTTAGTCTAGATGGCACAATCACAGCTGGAACGGAACAAATACATTAGAATCTCCCGTTTAAGTTCCATTGGTAAATGTATGCTTTTGTTGTATTCAGCGAGTAATTACAAGTGAGAAAACTTAAGTCTATTTTTATAGTTGTTTCCGAAAGAGAAAAAAATAACGTATTCTCAGTATTTCCAATTTTCGATTTCTGTGTTTAGGTTTGTTGCCCTCCAGCTAATAACGAATTAAGAAGTATGTCAAGGCGAACACATAATTGGTAATAAGAGAGTTAGTAAAAAAAGAACAGTGCAAACAAGGAAAAGATATTTTAAAAATCGGTTGACAAAGGAAATAGACAAAACTAACGGAAGTCAAACCAGGTGCATTCAGTATTTTATAGCCGCAGTAACTGGAAGTAAGTTGAAAGAAAGGCTCTTTGGGATAAGTCTGATATAAAGTGATCATTTTTGTTACTGTTCAAGAATTTTGCATTCGAGAATACTGTGCTCGAAATAAATAAAATGGTTCTAGTCTCTCAGTTCTTGATAAAGTATAAAACAATGAGAAAAGTGTATGCAAATACAGTATGGAACATTGGAAAAGGGTGTATAGTTATTTTCGAGCAATTTTGTATTGGTTTCAACTCTTAAACTTGAGAAGTAAATGAACAGATAATTCCCTAGCAAACGAAACACGCTTTACATGTCGTTTACATAGTTCTATTGTTCTTTCTCATTGCTTTTCATTTTTAAGTTGAGAATCGCACCATAATTTTTTTAAGTCACTACATTACCACAATTTTAGAAGGATATGACTGGAATAAAAAAAGAAAGAAAATTAGGGACCTGTTTCTTGACAGAGACAGCAAGTCAAGTTCAAATTCTGTACAATGTACAGTTGAATAGGAGTGTTTAATTTCTCTGATATCAGACCAGGGATATTCACCCCTGGTTACGTAGTGAATTTTTCACTACAGCTTCAGTTCTTGCATTGTAAATACTAGAACGAAGAAAACCAATTTGTGAAGCAATCATTAAACATTTTATGAAGTGGTTTGGCTGTAGTTTTAGCGCTCTCCAGCAGTTGCATACATTTGGGTTTCTCCCTAGTAAAGGAAGTGTCTCGTTAACATTGAGGATCTCCTCCCTAGTAACCTCAATGTCTCCACGTAACATTTAGGATCTCCTCTCTTGTAATGATAGTGTCTCGTTAACATTTAGGTACTCCTCCGTAGTAATAATCGTGTCTCCTCGTAACATTTAGGATCTCCTCTCTTGTAATGATAGTGTTTCGTTAACATTTAGGTACTCCTCCGTAGTAATAGTCGTGTCTCCTCGTAACATTTAGGATCTCCTCTCTTGTAATGATAGTGTCTCGTTAACATTTAGGTACTCCTCCGTAGTAATAGTCGTGTCTCCTCCTCAACATTGAGGATCTCCTCCCTAGTAATAGTCTTGTCTCCTCGTTAACATTTTAGGATCTCCTCTCTAGTAATTGTCGTGTCTCCCCGTTAATATTTAGTATCTCCTTCCTAGAATTAATCTTGTCTCGTTAACATTTACGATCTCCTCCCTAGTAATAGCCGTCTCGAAAACATTTAGGTAATAGTAGTGTCTGGTTAAAATTTAGGATCTCCTGTCTTGTAATAGTGTCTCATTAATATTTAGGATCTCCTTCCTAGGATTTATCTCGTCTCCTCGTTAACATTTAGGATCTCCTCCCTAGTAATAGTCGTGTCTCCATCTTAGCATTTAGGATTTCCTCCCTAGTAATAGTAGTGTCTCCTCGTTAACATTTATGATCTCTTAAATAATAGTCGTGTATCCTCCTTTAACAGTTATGTGTTATCGTGTTTCGTTATCATTAAGGTATTCCTTTCTAGTAACAGTAGTGTGCCCTCATTAACATCTTTAAATTCCTAACTGGTAATTATCGTGTCTCCTCGTTGACAATTGAATACTCCTCCCTAAGAATAGTAATGTCTCGTTAACATTTAGGATCTCCTCCTTTGTAATAGTGTTTCTCGTTAACATTAAGGTGCTCCTCCCTAATAATAGAAGTGTCTCCTCCTTAACATAAATGTATTCCTAACTGGCAATTACCGTGTCTCCTAGTTTACATTTAGGTACACCTCCCTAGTAATAATATTACCTCTTTTATTATTTCGATACACTTGTACTCTATGCTTTTTAAAAAGGGACAAAACATCAAGATTTGTTGGTATGCATCAAGATTGATATATAAATATAATTCTCCGTCTCTCAATAAATGTTAGTTAAACAAAACACAATGAGGACTCGTTTTTTCCTTTCCACCTATATTTCGACCATGTTTAATGGTCTTCATCAGGGTGTTATATATATATTAAGATTCGCACATAACATCAAAATTTGTATATACATACATCAAGATTGAAATAAATATACATCAAGATTCTTACGCATATATCAAGATTTGCTAATATACATCAAGATTGAAATATATACATCGAGATTCACACACATCTATCAAGCCTACGTAGCCTTTTAAAAGTACTCGATCACCGCTGGTCAGCAATTTCGCTGGTTTAAAAGCTTTAGAAAATAGTAAAATTTAATTAAATTTAGTATGCACTATAAAAATTTTATTATTTCAACTTAAAATAGTTTACAGCATTTTATGGTATGGTACTTCATCATACTTGGGGGTAGGCAAAAGTATAAGCTCTTTGGTCAGCTGAGTTTCCTTCGATTTTGTAATATTTCTTCCTTGACTGTTTCTTCTTACAATCCAATTTCCTTTTCCTTTTCCATTGGCATCGCCATAATTTATACTTGTACTGAATCTTGCAACGCTTCGCTTTCCAATCGTGTTGAAACGTCGAGAAATTCGGCGTCTTCTATCTCGTACTTGAAGAATTACTCCTTTCTTGTGGCAAGTCCTTCTGTTTCATTGCTGTGCAAACTCTTTTAGCAATTGAAGACAGTGAATCTTCATTTAAAATAACTGAGTTTGAAGGTTGATGTGACAAACAACATCCTTCACGCTCATTATCCATTCTTTTATCGCGAAAATGATCTGGTCAGGTACTTCATACCAGCTTTCACATAACTTTGATGTATATGTATATCGGCGAATCTTGATATACGCGTGTGAATTGTGATGTACGTATTTCAATCTTGATGTATAAATGTCAATCTTAATGTATTTATGTACAAATCTTGATGTATGCGCGTGAATCTTAATGTATATAATTCGATCTTGATGTATGTTGGTATACAAATCTTGATGTTTATGTG
>JAOBRD020355190.1:0-20486 GCA_027575215.2 Hydrozoanthus sils | reverse complement strand
TTTTGCCCTGAATTAAGAAAAAATGCCCCCGCTGTTATCCAATCAGCTCGAAGTAATTTTGCCCTCTATGTTATAACTCTTTTTACCAAGATCCCAGTGCAGTATTCTGCGATCCTTGGCTGGAATTGGTTAATGAGGAAGATCTCCAACTAGAAAGAGAAGCTATAATGTGCTCATAAAAAACGAAATCTTTGACTAATTTGGCAATTAAAATAATCAATTTATCCGTTTGCAGTTGTTCGTTTTTTAGTTGACTCCAAAACGGACTACAAATAGAGTGTACTTATAAAAAGAATGAATGAATCGAATCCCATATATCTAAAGAGCTGCTCCCATTTATCACAGTACAGTCGACGATTTCCACACTTAAAATGATTATTTCGTGCGTGAACTATCGGGCGTTAGATGTCAAACAAGAAAATCAACCGGACCTTGCGTTTGGCCTGAAACGAAACCCCTGCAGCTCAATAAAGGTTTTTTTCTAAATTTCTTGCCAATCGCGAACCTCAGCTTGGTCTTAAACTGTTTTTGATTTTTGGCCAATCTGATCCTCGTTGTTCTTACGAATTTGTTCTTATAAAAAAAAGCGTGTATTACATTTTTCAAAGGAAAAGGACTCATTAAAAAAACTGCAAGTGAATTTGCAGATCACAAACACCAAGTCCTGATTTCTTCACCGCCTCGTTATAGTATTAAAAGTCTTTTCTTCGTCCGGCTTCAAAATGATTGGCGCACTTTGCATAAAAACATAGAACACTACAAGTTAGAGTTCTCAAAGTCTTTCTAAAGAGCACCAGTGAAAATTAAGGAAGTCATACAAAATCTGATACCTTAAATGAATATTTGTCAGTTAAACTTACAAAATCTGATACCTTAAGATTACTTTTTTAGCGACTACTAAATTTAGCAGTTTTAAAGATTTAAATTGAACATTTGTCCATTAAACTTACGTTGAACACAACAAAGTGTGTCGAACTTTGCATCAACACCATAGGTAGCAGATCTTTGTTAGAAAAAAGATCCTCGCCGGGAAATAGATGATATATAGAAGTGGAACATAAAGACGATCAAATATAATATTCATTAAATTTTGAAATGGATTTCAATAATGCATTGTCAAAATGTTTCTTTATTACGCGGATCGAGGGAGGGGGGGATAGCGGGGTAGAACCATAATTGCAGCGCAAACTAATTTTAGCGACTTATAAATGTTAGCGATTTTTAAAAAATCGGTAAATTCGCTAACACTATAGCCGCTAAAACAGTAACTTAAAGGTGTTTTCAGTTCTTGCTTTCTGTCATTGCGAAACGGTGGAATACTCGTCAAATTAGAATTTTTGCGTATTAAGTTTTTGTTTTCTTCCGAATTGCTAGAAAACTGAATATCATACTACTTTCGAATATTTGCAAACTGTCCGGCGTGAGAGCAAGTAACCAGTTTGCATTGCCAGTACTAACCTATTCGATGTGAACTCAGCACTGGCCAATCACAGAACTACGGGTTATTGATAAAGAGGCTAGAAAGATCGTGTGTGAAAACAGTGGGAAGCATCCCCTAAGCTCAACAGTTGTGATGTAGTTAGCAAGGAGAGAGGTGGGCGTTGTCTGCGATCTGTTGAACGGGAGTATAAATTGAGATCAAGGCTGCAATGAAATTATTCCGGAACACAGACCCGTCTGTGAGAGCAGTGCGAGAGAAAGAACAGTAGAGAATGGACCCGTGTCTCTGAAGAAGGAAGCACACAAGTTTGCTGAGGAACTTGGCACGAACTTGTCGCTAAAATATCCCGAACCTCCGTGTCAATCTGTGAGGGATCCTCGGACGGAGATTAAAGGTCCGAAGGTGAAAGAACACCTCAAAAAGGCAGATATGAAAAAACTGAAAGAGAACATCAACAACGAGAAGTGACACGGACGGTTCCTGTAGGTTAGATGGCAGGACAGGGAGTTAAATCTGAATAAATGCTTTGTCTGGCTGCGAGATTGGACATGTGCTCCTACTCATACAATCACTGGTGTAATGGAGCTGTACGAGCAACTCACGCCCACTAAGATGTACTAAAGTGTGAAAAGGCTAGGAAGCTGGATCTAGTTGACACAGTCCCTCCTTGGTACTCACCTGTAGTGCCACAGCCAGTTTACAAGTCACCTGATGCAATGGCGTTTTGGGATGTCCCAGTTTATGCCGAGCATACCATCGTCAAGGCTAATCGAGTGGATTATCGATTTGTAGACCAAAAGGCTAAGAGGGTGTGGGCTGTGGAAATGTCCTGTTCGTGGATAGAGAATCGGGAGAAGAAGTTCGAGAAGAAGACGCTTAAGTATGGCCCTCTGCGATTCGAGTTGAAGAAACAGTACCCTGGTTATGATTTCCAACAGATTAACATCATCATGGACGTATTAGGGGGTTGGGCAGAGGATTTAGACCTGACGATGAAGAAGCACTTCGGCAGCAGGGGCTGCCACGTATTGACAAAGATACAGAAAGTTGCCATCTCGTACTCTCTTATAGCTTAGTTAGAACTTTTAAAGCCACAGTAATTTGACTTTCTACGAGAGAGCAATGTAGCACTTTAATGTAGTTTTAGCCTAGCAGGACCTGGTAGAACCAGTCATTTTTTTTCTTAAAGAGCACATGACATGAGTACAGTTCAATCTTCAAAAAGTATACTATCAAAAACATTGTTTTGCCAAGTTTGAGAAACATACGATGAAAGTACGCCAAGTTATGACGTATAAAATTTTGAATTTTTCCCGCTAAAAGTGTCCCCTCCAAAATAACAACAATGACGTAACTGGTCACGTGCGTCTCGCCTCAGTCATTTAATGTGGTGCCACAAAGTAAAGAGATAATTCGATTTTAAAACATCCGTAACTGCTAGAGTTTTCGATAGAAACTCTATTAGTTACAGATGTTTTAAAGTGGATGGACTGAGATGAGACGCACGTGACCTGTTGCGTCATATTGTTGCCTTTTGGAGGGGACGCTTTTAGCGGGAAAAATTCAAAATTCGAGAAGCTGAAAACAGGTAACTCTGGAGACAGAGTTTGGCACGCGTCCACTTTACTTTATAATTGAGACTTTCAATCCGTGTAGCTCATGAAGAAAGAGAAAGAAAAAATTCCAGGAAATAATTTATCTTATCATGTGGCTATATAACAGTACGCGCGTTGTGGTTGGCTAATTAGTGGGCAAAACTTTCTTGTAATGACAGCCATTAGGGTAAAGGTCAAAACAATGGAACTTTCTAGGAACCCAATTTAGGGGGGTGGGGTATTATGTGCCGCCACCCACAAGCTTTTTTCAAAAAGGCTGAATTTCAGGAGCAAATATCATGTTCAATAAAATGGATATTAATGAAGTACTTGAACCAACGCCTTCGTTGTGGAGAGAGGAGTCAATAATACAATAAAAACCAATACCCCTAAATCAGGTTTTGAGAAATTGAGCTCTGAAAAAGTGGCGGAGGGTGGGGTAGGGGGTCTGTGCCGCCACCCACCACCTCCCTGTACAAAATTGGGTTCTTAAAAAATACCATTGTTTTGACTTCTTCTCTTATTAGATTGTTATAGCACGCACGCTCTGATTGGCTGTTGAGCGTAATGACCAATCCCTATGACACAATTTCGTTATACTCACTTCTTGGAAATTATAGTCGTTCGTTATAAAATTCGAAGATCCTATTCAAAAGTTCTCGTTGTTAGCCAGAAATTATTGGGGGACCTGCTCCCCCAACCAAATTATTGGGGGCCAGTGCCCCTCCCCCCCTCCCGGTTCCACCGCCCATGGTAAAAAGAGTAACTTGTTGCAAATAGCGATATTTTTACTTCCCTTTTAGCTGCTATGGGCCCAAAGGTGGACTAACATTTTCTTTTAAATCTATAAATCTTAATCCCACCTCGTCCGACCTCAAGATGCTCTCTTCTTGGATTAAGATGATACACGGAAGGCGGAAATGACGACGTACGATGGAGCATTATCAAAGAAAACTGGAATGTTCTTAGTGAAAGGTGAATTTTAGCGCTTTGTTTGAAATAATGGGTTTGCCGCTGTTTATTACCTTTGATACTCAATTAAAATTTGGGATATCTACAGACATTTTTAATACTTTTTGGTAAGTATCCATTTATGGTAATATCTTTCAAGATATGTTTCAAGACGCGTTTCAAGAGGTCTAAATGAGGATATAGAAGTTCATGCTCGATGAAATAACGAGACGAAACGTAGTTGTGAACTTTCTTAGTTATTTGCTAAACATCTTGTAGTTTTTGAGGAGAAAAATTGGATTAAATTACCCAAAATATCCTAAATGCACCGTGAACAAGTTTCAAAAGCTTCAAGAAGAGAAATTTCAATCGACCATCCCGACAAAGATGGCGGCTCGGTACATTTTACCACGATGCATTGCGGACCTAACACCGCTAAACGAGACTCGGAGGAAACTACAGTTGGTGAAACTCTTCCTTGCACTAACAACACTTTAAACGTCACAAATTTGAAGTTTACAGATTCTCTTTGTGCGTTTTTATAAGGAAGTTTAGGTTATCCACGCGCTAAGAACTGTGGGTAAATGTACAGGTCGCCATAATTTTAATATGGTTGGTTTAGCCAAACTTACTAAATGTGCTTTATTGGAAACTAAAAGCTCTTAGTAGCTCTAAAATTGTTTGCTTTTTGACCTAATCACACCACGTTTAACTTTTGAAACAAACTGTCACAAGCTACTTAAAATGATTGATTAACATAATCCGTGACGCCCGGCAGATGGAGATGTGACTACAAGTTCCTGGCAGTTGTTTAGTCTAATATGAAGGGTTAAAACTCATCAAGTACAAAAGTAATTACAAGCTGTCAGTAATTAAAACTATTATAATTGGTTAACTTAACTCTAATATATACAGCCGTGACTAAAAGCTGTCAATAGCTCTGTTATGATTGATTAATTTAACTTTATTACGTACAGCCAGTGACTAAAAGCTGTCAGTAGCTCTGTTATGATTGATTAGTTTAACTTTATAGTTGGTAAACTGAACCCCACTATGTACAACAATGCACATGATAAAAAGCTGTCAGTAGTATTTATATGATTGGTTACCTGTACTCTATCAGGTACAGCGGAAACTACAAGCTAAGCAATCTAATCAAAACAGTTGCTGGTAGTTTTAAAACAACGAATTAACTTACTGAGGTAAATTTGCCTTGTAGTTGACCATTCTGTTAGGGAAAACAAGTTGCATTGACTTAGACTAGAGCAAAGACATTTTTAAAAGTAGTGCAGTTGTAGATCTGATTTTAAATCAGTGCAAGCATTTTTTATATATTTTTTATTTTTAGCCAAAACGTTTGTCTCCACGTATTTCTTCAGTCTCTTCAGCCCCCCCCTCTCCTCACCAACGGGGCTGGGCTTTCCCTCATTCCTCGTCTACGCGTCTAGGTATTTTTCCTTCTCCCCCATTATCAGGGCAGGGCCCTCTCTACCACTCAAGGGGCTGGGCCTTCCCCCATCAATGGGGCTGGGCCTTCTTTCCTTTCCTTATCAAAGGAGCTAGGCCTTTTTCCTTTTGCCCATCAATGTGGCTGGGCCTTCCCATCTTCCCCATCATTAGAGCTTTGCCTTTTTTCCTTTTCCCACCATCATCAGGGCGGGGCCCTTTCCCCTATCACTTAGCAGGCTGGGCCTCCCCTTCCCCATCAATAGGGCTGGACCTTTTTCCCTCTCCCCATCAACAGGCTGGGCCTTCCCATCTTCCCCATCATTAAGGCTGGGCCTCTCCTCCCCTTGTCAACGGGGATTCTCCTCCCCTTGTCAACGGGGATTCTCCTTCCCTTGTCAACGGGGATGGGAAACCAAATCAACTAAAACCTAAAATCCCAAGTGGACTAACCCTCAAACTAAGGAGTAAGCCCTGGTACGATATGTCTGATCTATCCAACATTAGTATAAATCAAGTCGCTATCTATCACGAATGCTACAATCTGATTGGTTCCTACTTGCTATCTATCAGGTGTTAGTCAAACTCTACTAGTGGTCTATTGCAAATCTCGCATTCTGATTGGCTACTCCACTAGTGGTCTATTGGCCGATAGACGGTGAGTAGAGAAAACGTTTTAAAGAAGGGATAGAAGGAATTCTTGAAGAACTTCTCGAGAGCTCAGTGACAGCTAAGACAAAAAAGGCAACAAAATACGGAATAGAACTTTTTAATGTAAGTATAACTTAACGTCGAAAAATAGTCCATTTTGATTCACATGTTTTACTTTGAAAATGTTTCCGTCAAACCCAATAACACGATTTGAAGCAAAAACAATATTTTTGCAATTATTTAATTCACAGAATCTTTTGCAAACCAAACTAAATTTAAAACTCCAATTGAAGGACAGAGCAAAGAAGAGTTAAATACCAGTTTGCAGCAGTTTTGCTTCTCTTTGCGGCAAAAAGATGGAAAACCATACAAAGTTTCGTCGCTAAAAGCCATACGAGGCCAATTGAGCGACACTACAAAAGCTTTAAACCTTGGTCCGTCGTTACAGATCCAGAGTTTGAAAAGGCAAACGAAATTTTAAACACAGTTTGCAAAAAGCTGTTGAAGCTGTTGTTCACCTACCTGGGCTCCGTAGTAACAAGCTCAACATCTCTCGATGCCGAAATCACCTCGAGAATCGCTAAGGCTGCAGGGGTTATGGCCAAGCTCAACAAGCGAGTGTGGAACAACAGCTTGTGTTCTGTCGACTCTCCTCTATGGCAGCGAGTCGTGGACGACCTACACCTGACAAGAGCGACGCCTTAACGCGTTCCACCTCCGCTTGCTTCGACGCCTTCTACACATCAAATGGCAGGACAAAGTTCCAAACACTGAGGTCCTCAAGCGTGCCGGTCTCATGAGCATATTCTCTATGCTCATTCAGAGACGCCTCAGCTGGCTCGGACGTTTCTACCACATGGAGCCTCAGCGCTTACCACGGGAGATTCTTTACGGAGAACTGCGCGATGGCGCTGGTCGACACCTCTGTTGCACTTCAAAGACTCCATCAAGCGCGACCTTAAAGCAGCCAACCTTAGTGTTACCAGCTGGGAGGACACTGCTGCCGATCGTATCACCTGGCGGCACAGTCTCATAGCAGGAGTCTCGAGAGCTGAGGAAGACGGGAGAGTCAAGGCCACATTGAAGCAGCGCATGTTGTCCGCGCGCGCTCCATCTACCTACGTCTGCGTTAACTGCACGAAAGACTGCCACTCCAGGATTGGCTTCACAGCCACGTGAGATCCTGCCCCGCCCACCCTGTGTGCTAACCATCGCCTCCTCGAGACGTGGATGCCGACGATATACCACAAGCACAGTACTACATCCACTGTGATGGGATTTTCCCCTTGTGGATTACTAATTTAGTTTTAAATTTAGTAAGATAGCATTTGGCGCCTCCGTTTGAAACTTCACAAATACCAACAGATCAAGCCCCGTCGTTTACCATACGAATGTTCACGTACACGATTAAAACTAGTAACATTAACTTAAGGAAAATAAGTATTGTCTACTAAACGATAAAAAACTGAATAAGTCCTCGTCAAATTTGAAAAAATTTACGCGGCATAAAACTGTGTTATTAACAGATCAAACTACTGCACGGAATGACGCACGAAAGTTAGTCAATGAATTGATCGTTTATGTCATAGTTCCTTTGTTTAGGGCTTTTCTGAAAACAAAAATCCTATACCGGAATCCCCAGATTCCGCGGTCTACTTTTCCGTAACTTTTGCTGAGCCGGGGTCATGACCTTCACGAGCCGGAATATTTGGGTGGTATGCTTCACATTTCCGTCATTGAATTGATCGTGAAAACCCTAGGTTCTTAGTTTATAGCGTTTATCGAACGTGGTACTGAACGCGGTGCTGAACGTGGTGCTGAACGCGGTGCTAACTTCAGCCTGGTGAACCATTTTGTGCACCAAGGGTTCATTAACGTCTTTTTGTTCTTTTTTGGACGACAGAAAAAATTGTGTCTGTCGTCCAAAAAAAGAATAAAAAGACGTTAATGAACCCTTGTGTCCGTTGATTGTACGTGGGGAGGGGGGTGGGGGTAGTGGCCTGGACGTTACGAAAGAAGTAAAAGAAAACTTATACCACGTACTCATTGTTACAAATATAGCCATTTTGAAAAGTTTGAAAGGAGAATATTTGAATTCCCGCCAAGTTAGCCGCCGTCACCGTGTTTTGCCCGTTTATCAGAAGTGGAATTGTCTTTTATGTTCGTGAGAACTGGGATTTGAAAGGCAGGGTAGGTGCCTGGTCCTCTTTTCGTTTAATTAATTTGACGTAAAACAGTTTAAGTTTATCTCGAAACAATTGTTGTTTTGCAATCAACTTACGTGCTCAAACTTCTTGTGTGCTAGGGGATCAACGTGTGCAATTTTCCTAGATTAAAGATTGTTGTAAGTTTTTAAAGTTCTAAAGAGTAATTTCCTGTTTGATTTGTAAACAAAATCGTTGCGGTTTCCAAAGGGTTGACCTGCACGTATGTTTTGAAACTGCGGGAAGTTTCTAGTTCGGTTATTAAACGGTGTAATGGTAAAAAGCTTACTAACTTATATTGTGCAAAGATAATACTCGGAACAAAGATGAAGATCTTATATTATCGATTCATCCAACACTTCGTGGGATAAAGATGAACATATTCAGAGATTAATTTTTAATTTTTTTTTCTTTTTGAATTCTGTTTCAGCTTGCGAAACTAAACCAACTTGTATTTAATTTTCATTTGTTTCGAACTAGTATATTTCAAAAGAACCTAAAATGACTCAAGTTTATAGAATATAAAAGTATTAAGCTTCTTAGTGAACTGAAGAATTTAGTTTTTCAAATCTGGAAGACTTAATTAGCATTCCTATGTTGTATGAGCATCAATACAACAATGTAAAAATAGAATTCTGAGCATCCAGGTAAAATCATTAAACTATAAAATATATAAAAAACGATCTGTGGATTAAAATTTTAGAAAAGCTGGAGTTTTTGGCAATTTTATGACAAAGAAACTTTTGTACTTCTAAGAAAGTCTTTTGAGTTGTGGCACACTGCATTGTAACAAAATTTGCAGACAATTATTCCAAACCTTTGCCATGTCAGTACACTAATAATATTTTAAAACATTTGAGTATTAGTACAGTTTTTAATGGCTTACTACCTTTTATATATCGATCAATTCGACACTTCAACATCCCCTCTCCCCCGGGCATTTGACAGCAGACTTTTCCCAGGGGCTGGGAATTTGACATTAGGAAGTGCCCGGGGGGCTGCAGGGCATTTGAACCAAATAGAGGGGGAGGACCGGGCATTTAAAGAAAACAAAATTTTAAATCACATCTGTTATTTAATTATTTTAATTATAAAACATACCTGTGAATATTCTAATATTGGTATCAGCAATAAAAATAACACAAAACCCAACTTGCAAACAATCTCTTTAATTCCTTAAGTCTGCACTTTGGGCCCATTTTTTTCTTCAAGACAGGCTCATGTCCATTGGGGCGGGGACATTTGAACTCAAGTTTTTCCATATGGTCGGGCATTTGAACAGCACTCTTATTCCAGGATACGGGAATTTGACCAAAACTAAGCGATTTCAAAAGTTCAAATGCCCTAGAGTTGCCTGGGGGGGATATTGAAGTTTCGAAGTGATCAATAAGTAATATTTGTTTCATCCCCTCAAAGTTTAAAATTAACTTTGTTTCTTATAAGTTTTACTGTTGATGCATAATTTTATTTGAATATAGTAAAATAGCTGAAAGCTCCAGATTTTTTTAGAATTCTTAATCTACAGATTGTTTTTTTTATACTGTATAATATGAAAATTGTTATGTTGAGGTTGTCCAGGCTATAAATTTTAATGTCTTCAATTTTAATGAAACAGGATATAATCAGCTGGAAGTAGGTCTTGAGTGTAATTATTAACTGTTGGTTTCTCGGTTAAGTAAAACCTTTGCAAAAAGGTGCCAAAATTTTTATTCATATTTTAGTTTACAATTATTAACCAAACTGGTTTCATTGGAAGAATAGCAAAAGTGTCACACAGCTTTCACTGAAATCTAACATCTTATAGACTTTTTATAAAATAACCCCAGTCAATCTCACCTGCTGATTGGTTGAGAGTGCAAAAATCTTGTTCTGTAATAGAGTACATTTTTCACACTTTTGAAAGTGTCACACAACACTAAATTAGCTGCCATATTTATTGCTTGCAAATAACTAGTTTTTTATTGTAGAAAACATGTTAGCTAGTAACAACATACAAAGTTATAAAATTATTCAAATCTGGTAACAAATGAAAACGAGCCTATTAAGAACTATTTAACTGAGAAAACAAGACTGAAAAGGTGCAGTACTGCTGCCTCCGATATGAAAGCCTTCAAGAAAAAATTGTCTAAGCTATTAAAGATAAGCTTTCTCCAGGAACTGAGGTGACTGTTGGCTTAAGTGTATTTTCCCTCAAATCATGACAGTTCGAATTTCAATTTTCACGCTTTGTGGTCACAAGATGGTACCTAGATGAAGTGTAATATAGTGTAGATGTAAGGAGAATTTGTCTCTTTGCATTTTGAGAGGCCATTATGATTGCTAGTGATCATTTGGTTGTGGTTTGGGTGGATGTCAGTCACCTTAGCCAGCAAAACCCCAGATGATCTGTACAGTCTTCCCTGAGAACTTTTCAACACGGCCCTTGAGTTGAAAGCTTTTGTGGGAGAGGAGGTAATTTCTGTTGTCATCAGGGTTCATACAGGTCCTGGAAATCCTGGAAAACCCTGGAAAATTTTTGAAGCCCTGGAAAACCCTGGAAGTTTTTTAATAAGCCCTGGGAAATTTCATAGAATTTTATTGAAAAAACTAAATTTTCCAAATGATGCACATTTTTTTCATTTCAAGTAACATTTAAAATTTTAGACTTAGTTTTTGCCTGTCATTATTATATGTCAAGTTCAATAAATACAAATTTTCACGACATTAACTATTAAAAAGTTGTTTAAACAGATAAATGTGAACACTATGTGAACATATCAGTCTAGGTTTAAAAAGCCCTGGAAAAGACCTGGAAAAAATGAAAAAACAACCCTAGAAAACTGTGGAATTTTGAAGTTCTGAAGGTGTACTACAAATCCTGTGTTATTTTTGAATAAATTGAAAAATAATTAAAATTAACTAAATGTTTTTCAAACATTAGTTGAATTTTCTGTCTTGTTCTCTCTCCACAGGAGAATCCTTGAAAAACTGGTAGAGGAAAAGAAAGCAAGGATTAAGAAGCTAAAAATTCAGTTGAAGATCGAATGTTGAAAACAACTGAAACTGGAGCTAAGGTCAGCATCTATTAAAGGACCGTAAGTTTGAAGAAACAGGGTTGAGAGAAAAAGGCAAGAAATGAGCAGTAAAAATCAAATTAAGAATACTGAAAGTATCTTAAAACAAAAATATCAATTTGCACTTGGTGGTGGAAAAAAGGAATGTGGCTGAACAGCCCCCATCTTGCCATTGATGGAACAAAAGAAAAATGGGAAACGAACATCTAAAGCCAAGCACAGAACAGCTGAGTATTATCTAAGTTAGTATTTACCTGATTATACAAACACTGTTAAGATCCCTCCTTTTGATGAAAATTTAATATAATTACTTTACTGTACAGTATGTATGAAAATGTACTTAATCAGCTTGTTTTGTAAAGGATACATCTCCCCAAAAGGAAAATGCTATCCACAGATAGTATGTAATCAAAAGTACATATAATCACATGAGAAAATTTCTATTTCTAGTCTTTTGCCTTCGAGCCTGTTCAGTTAACCTCTCAAGTTCTCTGTTTGCTGACTGGGCAAGTAGGGATAGATTTTATGGTAATGAATGCCTTTTTGTTATTTTAGCAGCTGTCCATCCATTCTGATACAAACTATGTTTTGTTGTCGGTTGACAACTTTCCAGGTAACCATAAATAGAAAGATCTTGTCTAATCCATTTTTCTGGAGATTTGGGAAACCAATCAGTATTTTGTTTTACATGTACAATGTACATTAATTTTGACTATTGACTTTTTTTTGATATATGAATATAAATATTTTTTGATCCTACTGTATAGCACAGTTCTTTGAGCATCATCCTGTATGTATGCTAGTTTGTGCCCTAAAAGAAGAAGATATTATATTGGTAATAATTATTATGAGTACTATCTAGATTAGAAGGAAACAGTCTACAATCATCAGGAATTTGTGTCAAGTGGAGAGACTGTCGTGATGTGGTGGAGACGCTTTTGCTTGACATGGTATACTGTACATTTCTGTATATGTCTCAATCTGGTTTTCAATCCCGGGCCACAACTTCCTCTAAGCAATTTTTTGTTCTCACAATAGCCTTGATGGCTGTCATGGGCAAGCTGTAGGATCTAGTTGTGCAAAGTACATTATGGATGACAATTCTCTGGCCTTGTAACAGAATGCATTTAGCTACTGCTAATTTTCCATGGATACTGTAATATTAGGTTGTGTTTGGGTCTCTCTTCCAGATACAGCATTCTTTACAACTAAGTTGGTATATTCATCTGCTTTGACCTATTCAGCTTGTCGAGGCTTATCAGACAAAGTAAGTCAGGGCAGGATTTCTCGACCCTGATTCATAGATACTGTTATAGTAGAAGACCCAAGCATTCAGTTCTTGCTGATGGCTTGGCTTTCAGCCCACAATAGATCTCAAGTGGCTTGCGGTCTTTTAATAAGCTAAATTCAGCACCATAAAGGTACAGATGAAATCTCTCATAGCCCCATACAGTTCCAAGGGCTTCTCTTTCTCTTTGGTTGTCAGAGTTGTTCATGCAAATCTGAAAGAGTTCCACTAGAGTGTAATTATGCAGTTGGTCGACTAGACCCATCTGGTTCAGCTTGGGTCAAAATAGCTCCAAGACGTACTGGGATTGGGTCAAAATTCAATACAGTTGGTATGGTAGGATTATAATGGCTCATGACACTATCGGTACATTACACTGTATTTGAAATTTTAAATGCTATTGACCTTGTTTTTCTGCCAATTTCCATGCAATCCCTGAGAGGCTCAGACTCAGTTGCCTGGTTGGAGAAAAATCTTGTGCAGTAATTATCATTGATTGCTACAGTTTGCTACAATTTTCTGATCATCTGGGCTGACAATAGCTGCTGAAATCTTAAATCGAAAGTTATTATGAAACACCAAACAAACATTTATGATCAAGGAATGGTCCAAATGAAAGTATGCGTAATAAAAGCCAGAGGGCAAACGGGGTATGGGGGGAGAGGTATAAAAGATTTGACCAATTTTTTTGGAGGGATTCGAAATGATTTTCGAAGGGGGTATAGGAAAATAAAGTAAGTGCAAACTGGAGCAAAAATAACAATTTAAATTGATATTTTGATTATATTAATGATCATAACAGCTTTAAATATCTGTCAGTCTTGTCATTTGAGAGTATCGTTCTACACAGTTGACATCTCGTGTAATGTACTTACAAAACTGAAAGAATATTAATTTTACAGTTTTAATTGATATTTAGATGAATATTTGTATTTGAATATCTTGTTGAAAATGTGCGTTGGTTTGTAATAGTGTCACTGTTGACAACACTGTTATTCTTGGCTGATCATCATATGATGAAGGTAGACTTTTAAAAAAATAATATTCATCACCTGATGAAGAACTGCTGTGATAATATACAGTATCTGTGATGTTACAGCATTGTAATGCCATTGGAGAAACAAGAGTCGATAAAGGTGTTCCACACATAGGAGGCTTGTCAAAGAACGCCAGCACGGGTGTTTGCTTTCCTTTGTTCTTAAACCCTTACTTACTGCATCCTCAGAAAAATGATTGTTTTAAAGTAAGAACCACAGGGCTTGCAGATGAAATTTTGGTTGCAACATGTTATTCGTGTCCAATAACTTTGATTAATCTTGTGGCTTTCTATTTTTGTTGCTCCAGTGAGTTTCTTCCGGTAGTTGGAGTGTTAATTATTTCTTTTCTTTTCCAAGTCTCTCATCCTACGCTTTGGTTGACTTCTTTTTCTTCTTCTTCTGGTTTCTTCTTTGCTTCAGAGACTGTGTCTTAATTCATCTTAAATTTCCGTTTTTCAAGAAGCACATTGGCCAGGTATTTGTAGAAGTTTAAAAGTACTTTTTTTAATCATTGGGGTTTTGATCAAGTCATGCAGAAGTGCAGGTGCAAGCCGATTTTTTTTGTCTTTAGCCAGCCAGTAGCTATAGGCTTATTAAACTGATGTGGTTTTCAAAAACAATAGCTAACTAACTAACTAACTTAAGCCGAGGCGATAAACCAGTGATTAGGAGGATGTTTTGGTTGGTTTGACAAAGTCTGTAACAACAGTTATTTAACACTTTCCCATCCTGTCGGAAAAAAATGCAGTTCGGATCCTCTTCAACATCTTGTCGCATTTAGTGGAAAGAAAGTCCAATGAAGACTTGAGATCGTTGAGTTTGTCATTAACTTTTGTTAGATACTCCCTAATAAGTTTGAATTCTTCTGCAAGGACCTTCTTTATCTCTTCATTATTGATTGGTATAGAATAATGACTCACAAGTTTCGATGAACACTGGCTTAACGCTAAGTGCGGCTGCCAATAGAACCAAATCCCAACTCAGTGGAACAGTTTCTTGAAAGATGCATGTACTTGAAAAGAGAATTACCAAAGCAAGACATTTTCTAGCCCACAAAAAGTGTAAGTAATTAAAATATCTGATCTGGTAAGAAACTTTAAAAACTGCAAATGCATTTATCAAAGTTTCCCAATTTGTATTGAGCCGCTGTCGGTGAGTTCTCGATTTCGGAAAATAAAGACTGAACTTTGACTTCTCAATATTGATCATCTAAGACTGTTTGCATTTATAGAACTGTTGAGAGCCACCGAGGGTCTTAATGCAATGGGACATAGGCTCGTTAGAATGCCCTTCATTTGTGCATTCCCAGTGTTTTTGTCAAGCTCTGAATGGAATGAATACAAGAAAAATCTTTTTTTCATAATTGAGAAAATTCATTTCGAGAAACTGGCCATAACGAGGGTAGATATTATGGTCAGTCGTCTCGACATGGTGCCTGATTGGGAATGACTTGTTTGTGGCACGAGTACGGTCATGTTCTACTGACAGTGATGCCCAGCAACGTTTGCTCTACCCCACATAGGAAGATATGCTGACCTTGCACTCACTCTGTTCTCTGGTGGTTGATCCTTCGGCTTTTTGAAAAAAGAAGCTAGTTTTATTAGGCTTATTAGTGTGGTAACCGAATCTGTACAATGAGAATTAATCCATTGAACACTGAAAATACTATAAAGCAGTGTAGTATTGGCAAAATGCATGCAACCAACGGTCTGAACAGACAACATTGTTGCCAACAGCCATTAAACAATATAAATGTCACAATGTTGCTTGATTGTGATTTCCCCTGTTCAGATTAATTACTCTTTTGGATGATTATTTACTTTGAAGCCGGTAGTATAACAAGATCCGGATCTTGATCTTCCAGCCAGTCTTGCTGGTCGTCCTGTGTAGGTTCTGAGACTGCTAAGACTGGGCATGGCACCTTAATTGGGAGCAGTTGAGGTGGCAGTTATTGGCCATTCTTTTAACGGGTCCCCCATTCTCTTGTGTTGTTCTCGTTGCTACTTAGTCTTCCTACAAGAACGGAAATGACCTATTTGGGACATCGATGTAAGCAGCAGTTTTAGTACTTGAACTGTGTTTTTGATAATTGGCTTTTCCATCAACATATTTAACAATTTCAATATTTAACTATTGTACAAACAGCAAACTGGGTCAATCATTCTAAAAAAAGTTAACAAGAACATGAATGTATCTAAAGCAGGCCAAAGAGCGTCACTCCTTGGTGTATTCATTTTAAGTTGTTTTAAGGATCAGTCAAAAATATATTTTGTGCCAATCAGAGCTGATTTTGTGCAAACACACATTCTGACATAGGCACAGTGATAACTTTCCTGGAAGGAATGTTCTATATTTAGAAAATAATTTGAAGTACTTATGCTTGCCTGGGCTTTCATTTGTCGGTCTACCGGGAGTTTGAACTTCACGTTACAATATGGAACATAAGGCGTGCAATTCATCGTGTGCCCTGTTTCCTCCATGTTTCCGTAATTCTGTAAAATTTGTAAAATAATTACACAGTAAAAAATTGATTTGTTTTGTGCTTTTTTTAAAACTTAAAAAAAAACATAAAAGGGCCTGTAATGTTATGTAATAGTGAATGGGAGATATGGTTACATCCCCCCTTCTTAATGCTTTCACTGGTTCAAAGTTTAAATAAAATTTTATTAGCTATTCTAAAATATTATCTTCGGGCCAGAGCTAAATAAAATATTATCTTTATACATACCAAAAATAAAATGCAAGAATTTATTTTCCGGTATATGTTAATGATTAAACTATTACAACACAGCACACGACTAATCACTAGCATCGATTATAACCTGTGTCCAAAAGGTTCGTCTCTGTTTGTCGGCTACTACTGACTACTGCTTCTCCACCTTTAAGCTTTTTATGCTAGGCATCATCCTCCGTCTTTTCATCGTTTTCTCTTGGAAGAGCTCTTGGCTGAGCCAGCTGAACTCTAATTCTTCCCCTTGTTCTGGTCTCCTCGAGTGGTTGAGTTCCCAAAGCTACCAGTAACTAATTGCACCACAGGTAACCCTTTGGCCCATGATGTCACTTACTGCACCACATTAACTTGAACACAATTTGAATTGTTATATTTTAGCAGGGAAATGTCTCCAGCGAAAGTACTTGCAACAGGTTCCAATACGTGTACCAATGGCAGTTTACAATACAAAACCTAGGACAACGCTTTACACTCATTGAATGATTGCAATCGGTGCTCACCTTGAATTCCCTGACTCAACGGATCTTGTACAATTTTTCCCAGAACATGTTCCCATGCTTCTTGTGTTCAAGTACTGAAGCACTCCACTGTGCCAGCTGCGCTGGATTTTTTCTGCCGTGCGAAGGAAATGTTGGGCTCCTCGCCAAGACCTTTTCATGCGCGGGTTGTTTAATGTCGGCGTACGACAAAATGTGCTGCTTAAAGCGATTAAATAGTTTGTGCTTTATTAGAGCTATCGGCACAACGAACTTTTCCCTGTGGGTCAGGTTTTGTGTAACTCTGCCTTCTTCATCGGCAGTACGATACAACGAAACCAAAACGTGGATATCTATCTGATCTATATGTAATTCGTCTGTTTCGATGCTTTCCGTCATTATGACGAGAAATGAATGCAATGCATGTGAGGCGCTGGTTTTATTTGTCAGTAACTCCCCATTGTCGTTTAAGACAAGGCGACAGTTGCGCTAGCTCGATACTTGTTCATTCGCTCATGTGTAATTACTGTACATTTCTAAGGTCACATGATATGTATAGTATCAAGTTACTACAGTATCTTTCACATAACTGGCAATCCATCTATAAATACAATTATAAAATGGTTTTAACAATAAACATGCCACTCAATTTATCGTGATCAGTTTTCCAGCAATCTAATTTTCTCTTGTTTACCACTCAAACAACTTCTTTCTGCTCACCACTTTTTTCAGATGAGCTTTGTTGTTGACACTATGTGTACTGTATACTATAAATGTATAGTATAGGATCTGAGTATTGCTTATTTATGAGCTTCATGTAAAATATGCTTTATTTTACTGTTGCTTGCCAGCTTAGGCACAAACAGATATCTCCCCAGAAATAGTACATTGACAGTACAAGAATGTACCCGTACTGCCAAAAGGCATTTCACATGAACAAAAAACCTGGAGCATCTCTGAGGAATATATGTATCTCTATACTTCTTGTACAGTAGGTATCATGGAATGGGTTCTGTTGTCTAACCCAAATAAGAGGCATGAACTCATGTCTAAAACCTTTTCCCGTCTGTGTTTTTCCAAAGAAAACCTTGCCAATAGAGCAATTTGTTGATGTTTTGCCTCTAGACCTTGCATCATGTTAATCCCTGTTGTGTTCTCCGCTCTCTCACTTTAATGAATAAATGTCTATTTTATACAATCAACTTTAAATGTCTAATCCCGTTTTTCAGTTCAGTTCTTCTTTACAAAAAATAATTCTTATGTAAAAACAGTTGTGTGTAATTAAGTATTAATTAATTGGTAGATTTTTCAGTTCAGTTCTTCTTTACAAAAAATACATGAATAATGCAATGATGAACTTGGGTGAGCTCAGGGTCACTCATGGACGCTTCTCGAATTTCAGCTGTTGTCATAGCTGTTGGTGTCATGTGCTCAGCCATAAAATAGACATCGGTCTGCATACTCTTCGCTGTTGTCTCGCTGGGAGGCGAGATAAGGGGTCTGCCAGGTTATGTTGATCTGGGCGATAAACAACCTTGAAGTCGTTGTCCTGGAGGCGTAACATCCATATCTCCACTCTGGCTGAGGTTGTTGTATCCTTGGTGACTGATTTTGGGCTTGCAAATATACTCAAGAAGATAGAGAAGATAGATAAGATAGATACTTTATTCTAAAACCTTGCAGCCATAGGCTGAATTACGTTTACTTACAATTCATTATAAAGATAAAAATTAGGGTTTAATACTAAATTAAGCTAAGAAATGAGATAGTCAATAAAAATGCACTAGAAAATGACTGTACATTTGTATACAATTATGAGTACAGGTTTTTTATAATATAAAATACTGTACTAGAACTTGATAGAGTTTTTAAAAATGAAAGAGTTCTTTTTTCTATTAGTCAATAGTCGGCGCACCGAGAAAGCACGTTTCCCTCTGGTGTAGTTTGTGGTTGGCATTACTACACACCTCCCTAAAAAGCCTAGATACAATTTCCTCGCGGCGCTCATACAATGTTGATAAGCAAGCCTTTTTAAGTGCCTGCTGATGGGAAAAGGAAGGAAAAATAATGCGTAAAGCGTGCTTCTGGCATCTTTCTAGGTCATGTAAATACTGTTGGAGGCTGTCGTGATACACGGAACAAGCGTACTTTGTGACAGATCTTATGCATGTTAGGTAAAAGATCAGCAGTTCTTTTGGTTTAACACCCGAGAGCTTCAGTTGGCTCAGAAAATACAAGCGAGAATTAACCTTTTTGTTAGTATCAGATATGTGGTTATTCCACTACAGATTACTCAATAAGCACACGCCTAATATTTTTTCGTCTTCCACTCATTCTAATTCTTTATCGTTAATTAAAATTGGGTCAAGGGCTAGTTCAGAACGGCTGAAACTGATGCGGAGTTCTTTACATTTTGTTTCGTCCAGCTGGAACTTGTTGTGGGTGACCTGCTTGGCTATCTCGTCCACTGTGGCTTGCAACTTGCTTTGTTCGTTTTTCTTGATTATTTCAGCGATAGTCGTATCTTCAACGTCCTTCCACTTTCTCCTACAAGGCCCTTGGACATCTAGATCGTTACTCATCATAATAAATAACCATGGACCAAGTTTAATCCCCTGAGGGACCCCGGATGGAACGTTGCACCACCCGGAATAGCAGTCGTTGAGTTATACTCGCTGTCAATGGCAGGTAATAAAGTACACAATTCAGGCAACGATATTATGTGGGACGTTGAAGCGCAGCAATTTTTGAACTAAAGATTGATGATGAACGAGATCGAAGGCTTTACAGAAGTCCAATAGAACTGTTCTTACTGTAGCTCCATTTCCGTCTGTAGCACTGAATCAGGAGTGAATCTTGCTTATAAAGGCATGAGTAGTGTTGGTTCTAAGGACAGTCCCGAATTGGCGCCGATCTACTTTTGCAAGAACCGAGGGCTTGACAATGTCTTTAACCACATGATCTTCCAACAGTTTAAACAGAACCAGTGTGAGCGATATGGGATGCAAGTTTTTATTTACATTATACACAGGTTTTTGGTTTGGGATAGGGATGGTATTGGCTTCCTTCCATGATGGCGGTCGGCAAGATTCACTAAAAGAAGCGTTCAAAATGTGTTATAGGAGGTCGGCATTCTCTTTTAAGAGCCAGCCCGGTATGCCGTCAGGACCGGTAGCCTTGGATGGATTTAAGTCATGTCGTACTAGGTTTGGAGAAGGGTGGTCTGGCCGCAGTCTATGTGTTGAAAAAGGGAAGCTGAGCCAGCATTCTTGGGGACAGCAGCAGTCATTCTGCTAATCTTCTTTACTTCCCTCATTCACCGAGATGGCTTACACTTCTGGTGATGTTCGACTTTCACCTCATAGTACTTAATGTGACATCCTTTCAATTCACGATTTACTTGGTTTCTGAGGCTACGGAAACATCCATGATCACATCAAGCGAGGGCCTGCTGGCAGATAAAAGACCATTTTTCAAGCGAAGACCCATTCTGCCCAGGGCTTGGAATGTTCAATATTTTCTTCCTCAATTAATGTTTCAATCAGAAACACATAAAACCATCACAACTTTCTTTGTTTCTTCTCCAGTAAGATGAAATTAAAAAGCAGATGAC